>CAJQZM010040706.1:0-25848 GCA_907164665.1 Colias nastes | reverse complement strand
CTTAAGGCGTAGCGTGGGCCTTCTACGAGTATTTATATATTGTGACCTCTAAGATTAATACAAGGTTTGAACTTCATGCAGGTACTGCATGATTTCTAATGAAACGACAAAGACAAAAAGACACTATAGATAATAAAAACTAATACAGACAAAGATAATATAGACTAATATAATCATAATAACACTTGATACATAATACGAATGTTTAATCCTTAAAGATATCAAATGTTACAAAATATAAAGTAGGTACGTGAAAAAGCACGCCCACGTCAAATGTTGTTAGAAGTCCAGTCTATTGCATTAATTTTTTGAGGGCAGACGTGCTCTCAGTAACGCATGTGGCGCTATCCACAAACCCTACATTCCTTTGACGTTATTAAAAACTCATTAAGTGGATGGTATGCACACAGCATATTTAATTGTAAACGTCTCGAACTAATTGTTTCCGGGGATAGGTAATATATTATGTAATAGTTTACTTGATAGCAATGTGGTGCTCGAAACGAGGCGAGATGGGGAACAAACACGGACTTAACTGTACTTGAGGAGTAGATTCCCTTTTAATTAAACGAGTTCTAGGCACCGCTAACCGACGGCAAGTAGTAAACTCACGTCCAAATTGATATAAAACCCTGTGAGCGCTTCTTTGATGACGAGCTATGACGAGGCTTAATAAAACAAATGTTTAAATAGCACACGCTTCTTTATTTTCGTCTGTATAATTACAAAGTTCGGCTTTCACCGACATTTATAAAACCATAATTGGAAATTATTCGCTCATCTTTATGAAATTGATTAACGAGATTTTAACGACACGAGATAAAGTTACAATGAGAAATATTATCCCTCAATCATAAGCAAAGACTACGTGTCGACATAAATAATTAAATAGTTAATATTTTTTATTTATATTTTTCACACTTATTTTATGAGTTATTTTTATCGACTCGTATCTCGTTCTGCTTGATTTGTATAATTCAATAGTTAATAATACCTAGGAATAGGGAAGGAAGGAATAATCTAGGAACTAGCAATTGCACTAACTCAAAATAGTTGTAGTAAAGTAATTTGTATACGTGCTGTTTATAGTTATAGAAAATGTGTTATAGAAAATGAATATAGTTATAGAAAATGACAGATGTCAACAGCTGAGTGAATATCAGCTCCTTAGTTTTAAATTCAAAAATCATATTAAATTCAATAATTACTTGTAAAAACAGTATAAATTAGTAATAGTTAACTATCTTATCAACGTACAAGTGTTATTTAATGTGAAATACGTATAATTACGTGACTGAAGCTGCGTTTTGTATAACGTGGATGTCAACGGCAACGGAAATTCAAATTCGAATTTCTTCTTGGATAAAACCAGGGGAGTACTAGTTTTAATATATCTTATTTATAGATACACACAACATTCACATTCATTTAAACTAATAACACTGCTCATATTTTATGAGTAACGTCACAATAAATACATGAGCGCATAGTTATCGTCTCACTTTGCTTGACAAGTTGGAAGCAATTTAGAGGACAAAAACTAATAGCTCCAGACAAAATATACTTCAGTTCTAATACAAAACCTATATCTTATCCATTCACTATCTACTCTTTTCTTATAATTAAACCATATTAAGCCTATCTAACACAAGCAAAATTGTTTTAATTGTATCATATTATTATATACACTTTTTAACATCTATTTCACCTGTTTCAGCAACTAAAATTACAACATGCTGACCCGCAAGGCAGTGGCCAAAGATATGGAAAACAAACTAAAGGCCACACTACAGGACTTACAGGCTTCACAATCCCTGTGTGAACAACTCTTGCTGGAGAGAGAGGAACATGAGGTAGAAATCCAGCAAATAATAAACAAGAATACTAGTCTGAAGGCCGAGCTAGCTGAACTCCACACTCAATATATGGACAGCCAAAACAAATGCACAGCCCTTCAAGACCTTGTTGACAGCTTCCAACAGTGTTCCAATGACCACGAGATGGCTCTCAGTCGTATCGTTGAACTGGAATGCAGTTTAATGGAGGTTCAGGAGGATAACTCCAAGCGGCTATGCAATTCATCCAACAGTCTTTTTGGTGAACTGCTTGAATGTGGACAGTTAAGTGGCTTTGAAAACAATAGAAAAATCAAGTTAAATTCACACAATAAATTAAAAAAATATCTCAAATTAAGTAGGTTTATTAAACGCACTAAATTAGTTATTAGAAATAGGTTTTCATTAAAAAATGTAGCACAATTGCAAAATAAAAATAAAAGCCTTTTGAAAGAGTTAGATAGATATCATAGGGACTTAGAACATTATAAAATGATATATGAAGTAGAAACTACTGAACTTCAGGAGAAAATAGACTCATTAAATGATACATTACATGACCTCAAACAAGAATATTCTGCTGCCCAGTTACAAATTAATGAACACATAAAAGAGGCAGATTACTTAATAAAGTTAAGCAATGAAAATATGGATCGCTTCGAGTCTATGTCCAATAATTATGTATGTCAGTGTTCCATAAGTGACAATGAGCAACCGTCGCCCCATAAGACCATTGACTGCACTGACATACATAGTATCCAACCAACGGCAACAATTTCATCTAGTAAAACAAAACATCTTTCCATGCAGGAAATTGTTGTGTTGTCAGATAAGTGTGGTCAGGGTTTTGGCGCTTTGCTTAACAACTTAGGGCATAAAGTAACCAATTTTTGCACTCCTAATAGTTCATTTACATATATCATGAATTCGTTAGATAATTTTAGTTTTAAGGAAAATAGTATTGTTATTATATTATACGGAGATAGTTTTAATTTAAAAAAACATGACATTGATATAGGATTTCAAAAAATGTTGAAAATTAGTAGTGAGACAAAATGCAAATTTATGTTGTGTACATTGCCATATTTGCCTGGTTTGACACAAAATCAAAACAAATTTATCTATAATATTAATTTAAAATTATATAATTTAACAAATCATCATAGTGATGCATTTATATATTTTGACATAAATTCTTGTACAAAATCTTTTTGTTTGACAAAGAATACAGTGTATCTGCCATCTAGATATAAGAGAGAACTTGCTATGTTAATAGCATATAAAATTATTAACCAGTCTGATACATGTTCAGTAGCAGACCATCGATCTACTATAATTTTATGTAGTAGTAATTATATACATCAACCTAGGTTAAGTGTTGATAGACAAACTAGCCCTAAGCTAGATTTAAACTAGTATGTAAGACAACAGCTAAGCAGCCTTTTTCCATTGTACATCAAAATATTCAAGGCTTGGCTAGCAAATTATTAGAAATAGAATTATTTTTAAATCATAATAGAATTAAAATATTTTGTGTAACAGAACATTGGCTTAAACAATGTCAGTTGTTAATAAATATTGATAATTATAAATTAAAAAGTATATACTTTAGGACAAATGCTATTCATGGAGGTTCTCTTATTTTTGTACACAATAGTTTAAAATGCAAGGAACGAACTGACATTGTTAGCCTTTCTGTAGAACGCACCATTGAACTGTCCTGTGTTGAGCTTGAGCGTTACATTATTGTTTGCGTATACAGACCTCCTTCCAGTGACTATAATTTGTTTGAGACAGTCATGGAAGAAATATTAAAGCGTTTAGGCAGGAGTAAAAAGAAGGTAATAGTATGTGGTGATTTTAATATTGATTTACTTTCACACACACAAACGGCAACACGAATAGTTAATTTGTTTCATTCATTTAATCTGTATAAACTTTTTGATGAACCCACACGAATAACACCTACTTCTGCAACTTGTATTGATAATATATACTGTGATTGCAAATGTTTAGAAAAATATATTCTCAACACGCTAACTTCGGATCACTGTGGCCAGAAAGTAGTTTTTGAATGGGATTGCATACCTACATTTAAAAGAATTAATGTTAGGCCTATAACTAGAAAAGGCATTCATACATTTAGAAATAATATTGATAATAAACTACCTGACCTGAATAATCAATCCTTTCATAAAAATCCTTGTGAAATGTTTACAAATCTTTTTAAGTTCATTCATAGTGAATATGAAAAAATATTTAAAATTAAATCTTTAACTATTACCAAGGATTTACCATTCAGCCAATGGGCAACTCCTAGTATACACAGATGCAGGAACGTTCTTTACGAGTTATATGGTATGAAACAATATAACAAAGACTTGTCATTTCTTAGTTATGTTAGAAATTATTCAAAAACATTTAAAAAAGTTTGTTTCACTGCCAAGAGTTTGTATATCAGAGACAAAATACGCAACTCTGACAATAAAGTTAAAACGGTTTGGACAATTATTAATGGTGAATTGGGCAAAATCCGATCAAACGATAGTACCATAAAACTTGTCAATTCTGGTAGGGTCATTGACAAAAGTGCTGATGTTGCGCTTGCTTTTGAAGATTTCTTTAGTAGTGTCCCTGCTAGTTTAACTAAGAATTTAAATTCGTCTTCAGCGCTTGCAGAGTCTTTATTGAGGGATCACGTTGCTGAGTGTAACAAATTATTTGAATTGCGACACGTGACTGCTGATGAAATTGTTAAAACTTTTAAAACATTAAATTTAAAAAAAACATGTGATCTCTGGGGTATGTCTGTAAATTTAGTAAATAATATCATAGAAAACATTGCCAATCAACTAGCGTTTATATTTAATCAGTGTTGCGACTGTGGTAGGTATATTCCCTGATTTACTAAAGTTTAGCAAAGTTATTCCTTTATTTAAAAGTGGTGACCAAGAAGACAGTAATAACTATAGGCCAATTTCCATATTACCAACTTTGAGCAAAGTCTTCGAGAAACTAATTTTAAACCAATTAAATAGTCATTTTGCATCAAATGGTTTACTGCACGCCAAACAGTATGGTTTCACAAAGGGGCGCTCTACCACTGATGCCGGAGTAGCTCTTTTGTCACATATATACAAAGCATGGGAAAATTCAAAGAATGCTTTGGGGATATTCTGCGACCTTTCTAAGGCTTTCGACTGTGTAGAACATTCCACTCTATTACGGAAACTAAATTTTTATGGTATCAAAGGTTTAGCTCAGGATCTCATAGCTTCATATCTTCAGAACAGGGTACAAACCGTTGTCGTTAATGGAGAGAAATCTCGCGGTGCGCCGATTAACATAGGTGTTCCGCAGGGATCTATCTTAGGACCGTTTTTGTTCTTAGTGTATATTAATGACCTACTTTGCTTATTTGCAGGATATGTGTGAAATAGTACTGTTTGCAGATGACACCTCATTAATATTTAATGTGGATAGACATGACACAAATGTTGACGAAGTAAACTCTGCTCTTTTACGCATATCCAATTGGTTTAATGCTAATAATTTACTATTAAATACAAAAAAAACAAATTGTGTAGAATTTATCCTCCCAAATGTAAAAAAGGTGAAAAGGAATATTATTTTAAACGGGGAGGTATTATACCCTGTGGAATCGACTGTTTTTCTTGGTTTGACATTAGATGAGAAGCTTCAATGGGGGGCCCATGTTACCACCACCGCTGCTAAGCTCAGCTCAGCTGCATATGCAGTTAGAAGAATAAGGCATCTCACCGATGAAGAAACGGCTAGATTGGTTTACTTTAGCTACTTTCATAGCATAATGTCCTATGGAATTCTGCTATGGGGCAGGGCTGCAGATATAGAAACTATATTTATATTACAGAAAAGAGCCATACGCTCTATATATAATTTGCGTGCTCGAGACTCACTAAGAGATCTCTTTAAGAATACTGGTATCCTTACTGTACCGTCGCAGTATATATTTAATAATATTTTATATGTACACAATAACGCTTACTTACACACAAAAGTAGGAGATAGACATTGTTATGACACAAGAAACAGAAATAAAATTGAAATGCCATTTTTCCGGCTAGCTAAAGTTAAAAATTCATTTATGGGCCAAGGTATACGCTTTTACAACAGAATTCCTCATAATATTAAAGAGTTTAGTAGTTCTAAATTTAAAACTTATATAAAAAATGTACTTGTCCAGAGAGCCTATTACAGTATTAAGGAATATATGGAAGATAAAAACCCATGGAGGGTTGTCGCGTAAAAACCACAGGACAGTTCTTTGGCATATTATGATAATATATTATGATATTACATATTTAATTTGTAAAATTGTAAATCTGACATGATTAAAAAGAGCAACTATGGAGTTTCTTGCCGATTCTTCTCCGTAGATACTGCTTTCCGAATCGGTGGTAAATGTTAAAAATATATGTACTTAATGACGTTTCAAAAGTGCTTCTAGAAGAAGTCTAATTGAATAAATAAATGTTTGAGTTTGAGTTTGAGTTTAGTATTTGGTTTACAATCATAATTTGGCGAGTGATTTTATAATAGTAATTAACTTAATTAACGTAATTAACTTAATTAACTTAATTAACTTAATTAACTTAATTTAATTTACCTTAAACTAACTTAATTTACTGACTCCTGACATACAGGTTTTTACCTAGTTTGGGAGTCAGAGACTTCAATATTTCAACATGTAAAATCTTTTGTCAATAAAGAATTTTTATTTTTATTTATTTTAACTAAATTGTCACTGTAGAAGTCAGGTAGACGTTTACTAATTATTTGCTTGGTATGAGAGCAAAACAGGGGTAATTACTGAGTTATTAAAAACCTATTAGCGCCTAAATGTTACGTGCTGCGTCTCATTCATTCATATTATATCACTTCTTATCTGTCTTATGTGTATAACTTGAATGGCATAGTATTGGAAGAAGTCATTAGGATTTACGTGGTTTCTTTTAGACGCAAAAATACGAAACGGTATGATATTAATAGTACAGTATTAATGGGAATGAAATATCAGTTCAAAACAAATTGGCAAAAGGAAGTTCTTGCTTCCTCTTCAGGTCGTCGTAAACTAATTATAAGTAGGTAATACCTAGTTAAAAGTAAAACATTAAGTTATCGTAGTAAAGTAAATACATTTTCCCAACATAGAGCTGTTATTACAATGGAAACAGGAATTTATAATTGTATGGAAGACAATTTTCTACGCGATGATGGTACTTCAACATACTTGGTACGAGTAGGCTTATTACCGAATTTGCATAATTACAAGAGCACCTTCAGCCAACATCCTTCATGAGTATGAAGTAGGTAATCTCATAATCCTGAAAACCTAACAAAGTAAAAAAATAAGCATTTCTTTCAAACACATTTTAAGAGGAAAAACTACAATCAATTCTTTCTCTTTTAACTCTCTAAAGTCCATTTTTGATTCCATATTGTGTAACGCACACGTCTTTTGGAATTCAATTAACCTATTTTAAAAGTAATAAAGACTTTGCACAAAATTACAGCCGGTATGTAAGAGTTTATCTCCATAGGTGTGATCACCAGGTAATTTTAGTATCAGAGCGTTACACTTGAAGAGAAAAGCTTGGCTTACGAGATAGTATAGATAAAGAGGCAGCTATAATTCTTGTCTCGTAAAATGTAATGCTCTTGGGAGTGGTGAATTTTGTGAACATCGTTGTGCTCCAAGTACTGATTCACCTTATTTATGATCTAACGTAGATACGGTACGTACGTTAAGTCGATTTATCAATGAATTGTTGTCTCACTATTTCAAAGCTGTATCCACTATTTCGTTTAATTTGTCGAGTGAATATTATTGGGAATTCACTGAAGTAAACGCTCAGTAATTTCAGGATACACTAGTATGAAAAATATTTCAATATTTGTATCTTGTAAAAAAATATTGGTCGAAAATACCGCGTGGAATGTTTTTCGGAAAAATGTGAATGAACTTTGGAATTGTTTTGTAACAATACTCAGTTATGTACATTTTTTTATATTGGGTTAATTGATTTTTTCATACCTTACAATGTGTTAGAATATGAAACTATTGATAGAATATGAAATATGAAACGAACATATTTTTCTAACAAAAATAACTCAGCAAAATTTTATTTTAAGTAATTTATAATAACACGCTAAACAAATAGGTACCTGATAGGATTTCATTGTGTATTATTAATGGTACCTACATTATTAAAAGCCACTGAACTAATTAGAAAATGTATTGTATTTAACTTTTTCAAACTATTAATTACGTATTTTAATAATATCGGGGAAGTACCAGCTAGAAGGAAAAGTACTTGATATAATATTCAATTTCATAATGCAAAATCAGAATAGCTAGAAGGCTAGAACTGGAAGGCTAGAATTTAAAAATTTATGTGTGTATAAATATATTTTATTACAAAATAAATAAAATTCTTTCACTCGCACATCAAATTGATGATAGCTGATTGTTTTATCTAGACTTGTAAGTAATAATGAAAGCAGCAGGCGCGTACCTTCACATGACAATTGTTGCATTTATTTTAGCTTTGATGCACGTAGTTCTCTCTTTACAAAGTTCTTAACTACTTGATTTTTATAACTTCTAAGATTGCTCTACATTCAGATAAAGTATTAAAATAATTATAATTTCGTATACTTACATACATATTTTAGTTTTTTATAATATAATCCAAACTTACCTATTGTTCTAACATGGACTATGCTGTAGGTTACAAAGACGATTAGAAACGAAAGTGCAAGGCGTGTAATTGAAAAATGTTCTATTTTCCATTTCTTTTTTATACAATTTCTTATAATTTTGTAGATATATTATATGTTATCCCTGAATCCTCTTAAAACGGCAATATTACCAAGAAAAGCTTAATAATATTGCCGTTTAAACAATGGTAGTCATTAAAACTGCAGATATTAATCAACAAGGTACAAATTACAGAAATTGTATGAAAAGTAGGTATATATTGAGGATACGTCTTTTAAAAAAAGCCCGAAAGAAAGAAATACGCTTTATTCAATGTGGTTGTATCACAGGGTTGTATCCTTCTTTTCTGAGCTAAATAGTTGATAATTTTCATATCACATGATAATTTATATTACACATTATTTGAATGTGTATTTTCGTAGTGGTAAACATTGAATATAATTAAAGTAGATAGTTATAAACCTGCGTTAAATATAGTTAGTACATTCATGTTGTCAGTTACCACCAGAAGATTAGGTACGGGAATCCTGTTTATTCGAAATAGTTTGAGGTTCTATATAATAATTGGGTATGTTATATCAAATGTATAATCTGAACTAGGCTCAATAGATACTAATGATTACGTACACAGCCAATTCAATACACAAATAAATATCAAAGCTTCACATAATATTGCATAATATGAGTATCGATTTTTGCTTTTTAATAGTTGAATAGATTTGAAAGCAAGGCTGAAACATCTAAATTATTCATGCGATGTCATAGATGCGGTGGGTTAGACTCATTAGATCATACAGCTATTTTGTGTCATAGAGACTGAAACTGAACATTTTACAATAGCAACGATTGATCACACAATTACTGTCTCTTTCAAACGCCACACAAAACTGACCACAATCTATGACTAGGTAGTAATGACATTATTTCGCACTATCACACACAATTAATAATTATAATCAATGGAATTCCATCGCATATTCTTCTCCAACTTAATTACTTAGTAATTAATTTAAATAGGACAACGCCCTATTCTAGAAGCGTCATAACATAGGTAATTCAAAAACTGAATGTAGGTTTCAATTTTTTCTAATACATGTAATATTAGTAAGCAGCATTTTTTTAGTTGCGAGACTGCTATGTGCAAAAGAAACCTAAATATCGTGGAGTATGAAGTCTCAGAGAACTAATCTCAAAGTAAAACTTTCTTTTCGCTCATTCGCTGCGCAATCAACATTTTTTACACATTTTAATGTTGAAAAAATTCAACCAAGCAACATTAAAATATATAATTTTCTTGGTGTTAGGTGTGTAAACATGAGAAATCTCGACAAAATACCACTTTTTATGATGCTGATTAATGCATAAATTATGATATATGTCTTCATATTATGATAGAATATGATAATATTGTTTAAAAAAAGTAAAATCAATGAGACTAAAGAAAACAAAAGTAAAAATTCTATCGTCACTAAGAATTACCTAATTACTAACGCTTTTAATTTTATTTCAATGCATCTAATAAGAATATTAAATTAACACAGTCTATAAAATAATAACTTCCTAAATCTTTCTGGTTACATTCAACTCAATAAAACGATAATGCAAGTGTTGTGTAAAATCTTAAGCGCGATACCGTGAAGGGAATACGGAGATCTAGGGATGGGTAAAAAATATCGATATATCAAAATATCGATATTTTTTCAGAAAAATATCGATACTAATTAGCGATATTTTTTCCCGCGATATATCAATTTTCGATATTTATTTTCAGATATCAAAATCGATATATTTTTAAAGCTCTGCTGTCTGCTCATGCGTCACATCATGATTTTGACCAAACCGATTTCTTAAATTTAGAAAATAAAATAAAAATAAAAATAGCAGTAGCCTGTATGGGTTTAGTTTCTTTGCTTCAAACACAAACAAATTACAAAAAAAATGTTGTGTGGTTTTATGAAACCACGGTAAAAGTGAAACTTTCCGAACACTGCTTTATACCTACTCGGCAGCCGACCGTCACGCGACATGCGCTACACAGACCAAAAAGTTTGAGATGATGTAATAAAAGTTTCACTTTTAAATTACTCTCCATGACTTGCTTGTCTATGACAATGACATTGCTTGTTGGTTTGGTTGGTATCACTGCACTGGACTGACTGTATTGTATTGTATTTTATTTTTTTTTTTAATAAATAAAACTTATGTTGAAACAGCCAGATGTGTATTTGCTTTAAAATTTCGATAATTTAGGCAATTTTTATAAATAAATGCAAATTGGTCAAAAAATATCGATATATCGAAATATCGATATTTTTTGGGTGATATAAATCGATATATTTGAAAAACATCGATACGATAAATATCGATATTTTTTTTCCATTTGCCCATCCCTACGGAGATCCCTAATAATATTATATGTAAATTCTTTATAGAAAAGGGCATTCGTGTTGAAGGTTTATTGATTAAATGTCTACTATTGTATTCTAGTTGCTTTGGCTTTTAGCGTATTTTTTCGTGTTTATTATGAAAGAAGTGATTATATTATAGTGAAACAGTGAAGATATTATGTAACGGTTCTAAAAATAGGAAAACTAGATAAAATGTTACTCAAATGTTGATGTATTATTTTAAAATAATAATTTCGGTAATGTGTTGACGGTTAGGGTGCGTTTCCATCAATAATGTGCGAGGAATGTGTTTGTAAATAACCAATATAGTCCAGTCTGTGGGGAAATGTAAAAGCCTCTGCTCTACAAAAGGTGGCGTAGAAAATGTTTTGAAACAATATTGTTTAGGTATGAAAGGTTAATAAAAATCCAAGTTTTCGACCTTGACGGACCCAGGCGCTAGCCGCCATCTTGAATTAAAGGTGCTAAAATTAGGTATATTTTAAATAACTTCTCAATTGAAATCACGAAAGTGTCTATGAGGGGTTCAAAGAAGGCAAAATTACCTACATTTTTTGGATACATGATTATTCTGTAAGTCTTAAAGGTAAAAAGTTACAAGCGACGGAAATAATAATATTTACAGAAATCATATAATTTTAATTTTGTTTAAAAATTGTGCAGCTATCATTTTTTAATTCTTTTTGATGGCCCGGGCTGGTCAATGGTGGCTTCTTCATTATCGTCGCTGAAATTTTCTGTTTCATTGTCTGTATTTTTAGTTTCCAACCATGAAATTTCGTCGTCATCACAGTCTTCGTTATCTATCTGAATCTCTACTGCATTTTCACACAGCTGACCACTACAGAATCCACAAACAATAGAGCATTTTAATCCAGCTTTTCTGCAACTACATGCTTTGCTGCATCCTTTTTTACAGTGGCAAGAAATTACACTTAAAAGCATCTGAGGTGCTGCTTTCTCTGTCGTTGTTATTGGAGTGAGCCTATTGGTGTCATATCTCCAGCCCCAGTCTTCTGGATTTTTTTCAATTCCATACCATTTTTGGACTTGGTGGTATGTCCTAAACGCATGATACCATGCAGCGTCCTTTGTTGGCGGCAAAGAAGCAAGTTTAAATTTACTTTTTATTGATAACTAAGGATTCCTTATCCATGTCCCCTCTGTACAAAGTTACTAGAAAGCGTGCTCCAGCGTCTTCGATTTCTTCTGGTCATGACGACGAAATTTCATGGTTGGAAACTAAAAATACAGACAATGAAACAGTAAACAATATCGTTTCAAAACATTTTCTACGCCACCTTTTGTAGAGCATAAATACCTACAGACTGGATTAATAGTATCGCTTCAAACGCTAAACGCGACAAATTTCAAACTAAATGAAGCGATATGATTTGTTTTTAACAAACACATTCCTCGCTACACATCCTCGCACATTATTGGTGGAAAAGCACCCTTACATGGAAATAATGTAATTAATATAGCATCACATAAATGAGGACAACAGTGTCTACAGAATAAGGAAGGTAAAAGCAAAATGTATGCAAGTTACCGAACAAAGCCGTTAACGAGAAGTCGATTGAGATCACTATTTTATCGCCAAACTACTCACGCTACGATTTCCCACAGAATTTTCGTTAATTTCCCTTTATTGTACGTAATATTTATGTTTTGTTCTTAATATTTAATTAGTGAATTATGTTTTATTCGGGTGTGAAGCTGTAGATAGTATATTATATTTTTTCTTTCATTTATTGTCTTTATTTTTTAGTAAATACAGAATTATCTACTTGAAAGTCTGCGTTCACGTTGCTTGCAATATATGGTACTACAACCAGCCCATAAAATTGGCATGGTGACTCTAAACTTTCAACGTTTTTACCCGTTTGGAAACAGAAAAAAAAAGCAAACAATAAATATGTGACCTCCAAGACTCATCTTTTATAATTTATATATTTTTACCAAGCATCTATATTGAATATAATACTCGTATAATAAATACGAATCCATAATAAGTAATTACAATCAAGTTTTATTACTACTAAAATTGAATTTTTAAGATAAACCACAAAGTATAAAAATTATTTCCCACTAGACTGTAGAAGTGTAGAGCTAAGTTTCTTTAAAACTAAAAAGTTTACTTAAAAATTTGTTATCGTTCAGTCATGTAAAATTAATTTAAAGTGAAGTTTTTGTTTAAATGGCATCTTGTACATCGTTGGCAAGTGCATCTTTATACTTTCATAAAAAACTGTTTTATTACTTTTTATACATTCTATAAAGGGCAGGAAATCTGCACTTTACAGCTATCATAATGTAAAAAAATGTATTCGGATTACCCTATATAATAAGGATGCGGTATACATTATCAATGTATTTTGTTTGCATGTTTACAAAAATAAAAGTATAATAGAGAAGTAGTATATCGATCGATGATTCTTAATTGCCACTCTCCAATTGCCATTATTAACGATAATAGTAATATTATGGAAAATCAATAACACCCAAGCAATTTTATTTCCGCATTCCCCCAATTATATTACATACATTATTCCTAGGTTAAGTTTTATTGTAACTTTCAATAGCAAGCAATAAAGAATTAAAGAATTAATATATACATGATGAAAATTTTCTACGGGCCCTGAAGGGAAAGTACTTGAAATACTGGAGATAGCAAATTTTGTTGAAATGAATATTCCATTGTTTTTAAAAATCTTTAAATGAACTGCATTTAATTCTTGGCCCATAGAACATTTCCACCCCGTACCTACTTCGAAAATAATTTAGAATGAAGTTGGTATGTTATGTATAAAACACATAGGTATATTATACTTATATGAATTCATAGTAAACTATATAGCTATTTAAAATTTATAAAACACTTGTAAGGGCGATTTTCCACAGCGTTCAGCCCGTTCATCTATCAATATTTATGTGAAATAAATAATATATTAGGCAATCTTAGCGAACAATACTTTAATAGCAAAATATACATAATATCGATTTTTCTAAGTTTTCAACGAACATTTATTGTGGGTTTTGAATATGTATAATTAACGAAAAGAATTTTCGTTTTCCTTTATAAAATGGGTAACTAACATTACGTAAACACTAAATAATGTATGACGTATGTAATATGTAACATACATTCCAAATATTTTCCTTGTTTTGCCATTGAGTTACAGACCCCTTTTTGCTAGATTCTGTAAAACCCATACGTTGAGAAACCGGTATTTGGTTTATTAACTAACGGTGGTTTTGTAAAAATGGTTTTGGGTCGAAATATTGATTGAAATATTAATATTGCAATTTTCAATTAATCATATTTTATCCCGTTGATTAATTTATATGAGCATCTTAAATGACTACAAAATAATATATTGTTCTTAAAATCTGAGTGTTTATTTACATATTATAAAATTATTTAACAGGAGAGTTTGTAGCTAATAGGTTTAATATGTATTTTGGGAGAGATATTTATCATAAAATACAGCACTTTCGTCGCACAAACAATTGTTATCCTTAAATCTAATATTGATTATCGTTAAAGTCTAGAGACATTTTCGATTTTAAATCAATCATTATTTAATGTATATTGCTACAAGTAACGAAATGTTAATTCACAAATAAGAAAACTCTACACGATATTTCATTGAAAAGAATTGATGGGATCGAATGGAGTTATCGAGCGCTCGCGGATAAGTGTATTTGTTCCAATAGTCGGCAGTCGTGGGGCGTGCGCTGCTAGCCGCAGCTGCAATTACCTAATGATGCGCAGCAGTTACCCAATTACCCCGACTGCTACATTTACGTTTTTAGTTCCGCTGAATCGGACGCCCGCACCGAACGATAGTTAACGTTAACACAAATACTTTCCATTCGTTCGCTACGTCTTAATTATGTTTGCCTCCTACCTACTAAGACTATTTCAAATTCCATCTCACATTCTCTTTACGTATCATTCCTAACTCCTGCAGTATTAATAAAAAATAGACCGTCAGCTCAGTTTGCGATACCGCAGCCTGAAACTTAGACGGTTTCCTATATACTAATTTTGTCACAAATTAGTGCAGTGTGGACTTCACAAACAAAGTGAGAGAGATGTTAATTTAATGTACGACGGTGTCACTCGACGCGGTCCGTTCCGACTTTCAAAGGACTAGGGCAGCCACGGATTCTCTATTATGTAAATTTTCGAGTAATTTTCTCCGGTACTGGCCAGACTTTGTAACCCGAGCGGGCGCCTCATTAATGCTTACCTGAACTCGTTGCCGTTTCATAACATTTTTACAATGCCACTCTAAAAGGTACAATGTTTTTATGGTTATACCTACCGTCCAAATTGAAACTTAAAGTGTTGGCAAAATAATTAAGGTGAATTTAGCCCCTGTTGATGCTTTCATTTTCAGACTACAAGTACTTTAGCGACTGTATTTTCATGACGGTCAACTATAAAGGTTGTTTATTTATATTTTCATTCGTTCATAATAATTATTATAACATGAATAAAAATAAATTCATCGAGCTTTATATAAAATACAGAAACCAGTGTAAAATTGAATACGGTCGTAGTCACATGATTACGAGCAAATGATAAAAAATAAAGCAAAACAGCAGTGGCGTAAAACTGGACAAGTAATTATGTACCGAAAGCCCAGCTGTCAAAATGTTTTGAAGTGGGACACATAATATGAAAAGCTAACGGGTACTAATCCATAGATGAGCCGTCGCTTTCGTAGGCACATCTGCGTCTGCAACGACAGAACGAAACAAAAACTAAATGAGAAAGGTTTTGGAAGTGGTATTGTGGCAAGTCGTGAGCACGCCGTAGGGTTGAAGACAGTACTTTTAATATAAGTCTTGCATTGCACTACTGTTTTATGATATTCCTTTGTGTAAACAACTGACGGTCTCAAAATAAAAACGCATTTTAGTCACTTTGTGTTCCATTGTAGTATTATTAAACGCTTTATTACTACCTGAATGTCTGTGGAATAATGGAGTTAACTTTTGTTGTCCATTTTAAATTTGTATTCGTACAGCCCTACTGTTGTAATTATTTGTTTTAATTCAACAACTAATTAAAAGTTTACATTTATTAAAGTTACTGAAGAACTTTAACTTTATTAAGTCTAGACTAGACCTTTACGAATTAAGTGTTACCGTTGAATAATTAGCTGACAAAGCAAACGGGAGGTGATAATAAATAAGACGGCATTTAATTCTATCTGCTTTTATTTTATGTAAAACGTAAAATAGTTTACGAGACTCACTTGACGTGACTTGTATATCAACCACGCACAAAATGGTAGGTAAAAGACAATTGCCTATTTAATTTCTGAAATTTTTTTTTTGAAAAAAATACTCTGTAAACCGCCTTGAAGGTAAGTTATAGTTATTAACTTTAAACATTTTCGCTTAGGTAACTACAATAACCCATTTAATTCAAAACATTATGTTAAGAAGAAAAGAATCGAATACCCGCCTTAAAGTTAAATTATTATCTATTTCCCTGAAAGGAAATTTTTCGTTTTAAGTCTAACATTTTATAATTTTATAAAAGCAAAATGCCCATAGAACGTTCCGATTCATTCTTGAGGCGAAAATAAAGCACCTCTACTTCGCCAGCAGAATTTTTTTAGATGATATCGTATTCATTGAATACCTGAGTGAATCTGTCCTTGGTCTGTCTAAATATTACTGATGAATTATAGCTGATACTGAAATATTTAAGCATATTTGAAAATGAACACGTGCATCGTAAGTTCAGTCACGTACGATATATACCACAAAATTGTGGATCCGTAGAGCGACAGATTTCTCGAATTGCCTGTAGCGTATCGATTACGAGCAGAAATGTTCTAGGCACCTTTTACATCAGTTTATAAATCACTAAGTAATCCATCAGCTCATCCAATCGCTTCTATTTCTCGCGGTCCTGTCATTTTTGCGAAATATTTTTTCCGTTCCATCTTCCTTGTTACGCCATTTATTCTTTTGATGTGTTATATTTTATTGCAGTAGATGTACGATGATGGTAATGAGATAAACGACATACGAGCTTTTGTTCTTTATGGCGGTATCTTTATATTTTGTGTTATAAAAATGTTGATTCTCTTAAGGAAAGATGAGAGGGATGTAGGGTTTTCAAATTGATTATGTAGGATCTCCCAAATAATGTTAAATGGTATCGAATACGAACTATTGTAAAAGATGTAACATTTTTTCCAAATTCAAATGATAGTATTGTTCTAATATATTTGACCCCCTTTTCTCATAAATACGTTCATAATGTTTAAAAAATATTGAAGATGTATTGTTGCAAAAAACATTAAAACGAAAATGAGTTCATCAGAAACAACTTAAATATAAATAGGATTGAACGATAGAGGAGTGGATAAAAGGATTAGAGTATAATTATTTCCAGGATCTTCCATTTATTTAAAAGCTTTAATGCATTTGCTAAGCTCTTATGATTTTGTTGTGTACTCGCATACAGATAAATTAATTATGCACCAATCATGAGTGTATACCTGAAAACCATTAAGGTTTCAAGAGTAACTATGTGTAACAAAAATGACGATAAATACTCATTATGAAACCTATTAATAATTTTATTGTGCTGAATGATGGGCAGTTAACAGAGATTTGATTTAATTCTATCATTTAGTTTGAATATCTCTGAATCTCTCTATTAATGAATTAGTACTAATGGATATGGAAGTTTTGTAAAGAAAATCTTACAGGGGAATGAATTTATAATTTATTCTACCTTGATTTGGAAACTTTGCAAGGCTAAAAATAAACCACCAGATACAACATTTTGTACATGGTATACGAGTAGATGTGGTAATTAAAATTTTATTCTTATCTCGAATCCAAGCACTTAAAATATATAACACCTACACCTTATACAATATTCCTCGCTATATACTTACTTTATTTAAATTTAAATGAGATTGCTTATGCACTATATAGAGCTATAAAATGCTCTATAAAAAGCTGTTTTATAGAGTTATGAGCTTAGAAATAGAGGTGTGCGGTCAAAAATATTAACATTTCTATTTCCCTTGCAAGTGGTTTGTAGTTGAGTTGAATTCGCGCATCGTGAATATACGTTGTAATCCATCATACGAGTTTTCTATGTAGCTGAAATAAAAAGGCTTGTAACAGATAATATTTCATGTTCTCTGAAGAATACTATTTTTAAACTTGACTGTTTAAGTGAGAATCTAAGTTATTATTAAAACTTCTGAAATGTTTATAACCCCTACAAGTATTTCGAGTGGCCTCTAAGTAAAATCTAAAGCAAATAATTATGGTTGTTGTTTTAATCAAATTGAAGAACAACCTCAGATTTTTCAATTTAATACAGCATTAAAAGTAATAAAGTGCTATATTAAGCTACCTACCTCGAATCATCGAATAGTCGTACTATACAGGGTGTCCCACTATTGGTATACTAAGCGCGACGGGCCTTGTAGTTTTGCATACACTGATCACGTAAAAAATACTTAAACAACAAAATTACGTGAAAATTTTTTTGCTAAATTTTTCGTGAAAATCCATGTTTTCTTCTCTAGCTTCGCGCAGCCGGCAAATACCGCTTCTCTAATGTGAGCATTTTGTCTATGAAAACATAATCTTAAACGATAGCTCACGTGCTGGTGGCACAGTTGGGCGGGTTGCTTGTTATGGGTGTACAACATAGAGTTTTAAGAATTCATCTATTTGAAAAAAAATGCGTCTGGAATTTTATAAGTATTTTTTACGTACTCAGCGTATGCAAAACTATAACCTCCTTTGAGCTTAGTATACCAACAGTGGGACACCCTGTATACTCATTGGTTATTTTAGCCGTACAGAGTACGGATGGTCGAAGCTAGAATATTGAATTCTAAACGTGTCTCCGAAGAGCGTACGTGCTCGCGACCAACTGCTCAAGCCTCAACAAAAAGTCCAAATGGATGTCCACAAAGAGGGTGCGAAGGAGGCCATTGTGTCCGAGATGCACTTAGGCGCTTCTGCAAATCTCAACACATTTCGCTAGTAACGAGAAAACTGGTTACACACATAAAAACGTAGGCAAACAGCTATAAAATCCGCAGCAATATTGCAAAATTCGAAGAATATTCATGCAATCAACAATATTAAGTATCGATCTGCTTAAATGAATTAATATTCTCGGACATCAAAATGAATGCGCAGAGGTTATTATTAAAAGTGTTCTGAAGCCAATTAAATGGAATTTCATCTTTTAAATAGAATGATTTTATCCCATAAAGCGAATTGAGAAGTATGAAGAGAAGAGTAAATAGTTACACGCGAAATGTTATCGTCGAGGAGGTATTTGCACCCGGCCTCTGCCCTCCGTTAAATTTCATAAAGCTTTTCAGGATAATATTAGATTTAAATCGACAATCTATTTTCAGATATGTCGTAAATGTCACCGGGTTCGATAAAGTATTGTAGCATTTCTATCGAACAATTTTATCTACATTAATTTAATTTGGATATAGATATAAAAGAGTATTAGTGTAGGAATTTAGGTTATGTAATTTAGACTAAGGATTGGTATTTAATCTGATAGTTATGTCATGATTTTAAAACAGAGTAGGTAGGTTATTATGTATTTGGATTATCAAATTAAAGCAAAAGTCATAAAAGTTTAGAGAGATAAGCGTCAAGCGACACTAAATTGATAAAATAATGAAATCAAAATTTCAACGCTAACATTTTTTCAATCTACATTATCATTGAAAAAGGCGAGGGCTTAGGACCATGGAGGCTAGAAAACCATCAATTCTACTTATCTATACAATTATTCAACTACCGTCATAATGTGGGTTTTCCTAGCTACCCTTTGTCTGTAATCGAAATACTAAGCTGAAGTGATTTAAGATTATGGTGTGGGATAATAGCGTTCATTTTCGGTTCCACGCAGCACAGGTGCGATGGGCGATTTTTCTCAAAATCACGTTATTTACGATCATTGTAATTCCTGTAACTGAACCCAAATATTGGGATTATAACATGAACGGGAAAATGTTATTCGCAAACATACAATCGATGTTATCATGATTTATGTTATTATTGCAGATAGAAACGCTTCACATCGTGCGACACTTGGCAATATAGGTATTAAAATGTATTTTGCAACTCATCTAAATGAACATTTTGATATTAATTAATCTAAATTATAAATTGCTGTTGTACAGCAAAAATAATGTACAGGTATCAGGAACTTGCTCTAAGAAATGTACGCGGACTGAAAAGAGCTTATTAGTAATATAAATGTTCGCGAACTTAAGTAATTTATTACCCAGTAACGTCAAGCGAACTATTAGAGCCCCCCCGAGGAGATTATCATCGTGGGGTTGGAAACGTGAGGACCCAGACGGTATCAGTGCCGACTCACTGCTTCACTACTCTTTGCACCGCAGTCCAATTCGTACATTAAAATATATTTTAGACTCGAAGTCTGTCACGTCTTGTAAAAAAGATAGGATTGGATTGCAAAGCTATTAGGTAACTAGATATCCAAGGCAACCAGTATTCACGCCGTAAGTACTTACTCTACGTACGGACTCAGATCATATTAAACTCTGATGTACAAATTAATCTTTAAAATGTCTTGCTAATTCCTATGTAGCAACCCTTTAGACGATATTCCAATTAGCGTTGCCCACATTATCACGATACATTGTTTAATTTAATTCAGAAAATATAAATAGAAGGCATATATTATAAATAATTTAGAAATATTGTCAACGACGTATCGCCAAGTAAAATACAAACGGCTGTTTATTTTCTTTTCTCCGACGTAAAATTCTAAAATTAAATTATTCGTATACACAGGAAATGTTAAGAAAACCAAGCGAAAATCCCCCGCGTATGTTTGCAGCAAACCGCAACAAATTTGTTTATTTATCCAGCCTTTGACGTTCGCATGGTAGAAAAATAGAATGAAGATAAAATGATTAGCAATGGCTTAATAATTGCAAATGTGCAATTTCGATTTTTTAACCAAAATATTTAATTTAAACATTATATCTTTGCCTTATGTTACCTATAATAGGGCTTGAAATGTTCTATTAACTTTAATCGGGAAGCTATGATTTATTGAATGAATATCAAGATGAAATGCTCACAAATAAATATTTGAAATTATAATGAATTTGTGTCTCACAATTTTCTTTTTTGCAGAAGGAAAAATAAACTAATTTTGTACCAAAAAACGGAATAAAAGCACATCCCGTACCTACCGTATTCCTTCGTAATTCATAACTTAAAGTACAAATGATAATGAATAAAGTTGAAGTTGTTATAATGTTGTTAATGTTTAACATTTATGGGTAAAGTTTTTTTACGTTAGCGTGTGATTTTATTTTTTTGTTACTAAATAATAATAGTTGCTGTCTTTATCATATATTTTTTTCTAAATTATATACAATGAGTGAATTTTCAGTCAGCCATTTAAACACTTAAGATAGTCGATTTGATTAATATAGAGTATTTAAGTAAGAGTAGTAAGTCTAGATAAATAGAGCGTAGTATTATTATTAGAATAATTTATATGTAAATAGCCAAACATAGTAAGGAAAGAGCTTTTATTCAAATTATGCCTTAGCAAAAAAATAAAATAAAAGAGTAGATTATTTAGTTGTGACAGTCTAAAATACTTATTCCAATGGTTATCCTAAATTTTACAAAGAGTTCTTTAATGTGTTTAACTAAACTATTTTTACATTAAACTTATACTCCTAAGCTTGTTCTCTGAGCTCGACCTTCACACAAATAAATTTGCTTGGGTTGGCTGCCTAACTGTAAAACACTTGAAAGTTAGACGTCCCTTTTATTTTCAGTATATCTTAATCTTTTAAAGCTCCTAACAAGTTCTTGCAATAACCGTCGTCAAGTCACAGTGGATCCTTCTATGAACCTCTGTTAAATGTATTGAGTTCCACAAACAACAGAGACAAGTGATTTTACTATTTTTATAACTGCTTGAGATTCTTCAGTTAAAAAGAGCGGTGGGTTACGGTAGCCAGTTGTTAAATTACCATACGTATACGGTATAATCCACGTTGCATATTAACAAGTTGATTTACAATGGTAAACTAAGCAATAACTTTTGTTTTATAAGTAGTTAAGTTAACTCTAATTGGTTTTGTTAAAAAAAATATCAAATCCGCAACATCGGTTAAATTATTGACCATACTAGCCGTTTACCCCTGCGTCGCACTCGATGTCTCGGGAGAATAGAGAATAACATTTTTTTTATATACATAGAATGTTCTATTATTTAATTATATTATTACAATTACATAATTTAATCCTGCCTCGATTAATTAACAAACTTCGACATGACAATATAAAATGGTAGGTATACAAATTTTTAGTTATTAAACAAAAGACGTATTTAAAATATCAAATCTATTTGATGTTCGACTGATATGTCGGGAATTGCTGATGAAGCCGTACAAAAGAAAGAATAGTGGGCGGATCATACTGCCTGTGATAAATGTTAAGTTATTACCTATTAGTTTATTTTTTATTCATATTGACTGGTTTGACACTCCCTTATATACAGATAGACTTAATACTTATTATTATATTGTTACACATGGATCTTATTAACACGTTTTGAATATAAACACAGTAAAAACAAGCACCCGTTCCGCAAATTGCTCTTTCCCAGGCTTTGTAACTAAAGCGGTAAGTATAACAGGCTGACCAATAATTTAAACTAAACGTCTTAAAATTTTATAAAACTATATTTTTAGAAGGAAGGCTTTATAAAAATGTCTTAATTTCCTTAAATTTGCACATGAAACATAATTGTTAGACATGTTATAAAATTGCAAGAAAGAAATAATACCAACTATGGAGCTAGAGGAAAAAGGTCATAGAAAAGCTAAAAAATAAAAAGCTAGTTATGTTTTGTAGAAAATTATTTTTTTAAAAGACAATTCAATTTAGAAACGATTAAAGATAATGATCGTTAAGTGCTTTCATTCCGTTTAGAACTATTATACACTTAAATTTAATTTTAACTATTAATATTGGTATTATTGGAAATATAATTACGTTTCATAGAAGCACCGTTACAGTAGAGTGGCTATTACTTTATGGAAGGAATACCAAATACTATGAACCAAACGATCGATGAAACGCTTTCATACCAAGGTAGCTACTAGCTCGGCTATTCAGTGCACAGAATAGCAACGGGATTAATTTAACATATTATTGAGAGTAAATTAATGCAACATATTCTATACCACTAGGAGACATTTTTAAAACTCTTTATTTTTATACAAGAAAGAAAGTCTATCTTTTTCTTTCTTTCTTTCTTTATTATTATACAATTTTGTCTCAATTTAAAAAGTCATGAAAGTAATAATTCATATCCAATATTGTACAAACAACAAACAAACGAAAATTATTTATTGTGCACCACAGAAAAAGTACAAATAAGATCAAACAATGTAATCGTATTTAAGGTTGTCGATATATGCACTTTTATTTCCCAAATATGTAAATTATAAACGAATAATTAATTGCATCGCTGTGAAAATTTTCGGAATATGTTAATAGCCAATCACTTATTTACAATAATGAGGCAACTGGGAACACTTCCCGTTTATAGCCTTTTGTATTGAGCGATAAAATTTTATCATAATCTAGGTTTAAAGTACTTAATATACAATCAATGCACATTAAGGATATTATTAGTCTTATACAATATTTTAAAGCGTGAAGGTTTCATTAAATACCAACAAAAAAATACAAGAAACTATAATGGATTCAATAACGTAGGCTGAAATGATATCTAACAGTTAAAAAAATTTAAAGTATAAATGAAAAGGTCAGAAGGCTTGAAAATTATACACAAAGAAAAGGTTAACCACCACCTTACCTTAATAAGTGAATAAGTGCGTCTTTAAACTGTGCTGTTCAATACGAATTTATTATTTAAATGCCCTAGTGTTCAGAATTATTAACCTTTCCATTTGCCCAAAAAACATATCAGTCATCTAGCTTCATCATATAGATAGCGCCAAGAAGCTTATATCTAATACACTGGAGATTGCACTATGACCATTAACTTGTAACAAGAAAATATGACGTTGAATGACGCCTGTATGTTTTTTTATCCCTTTCACACCAACTTGCCAAGTTAGGTGTGAAAGGGATAAAAAAACATACAGGCGTCATTCAACGTCATATTTTCTTGTTACAAGTTAATGGTCATAGTGCAATCTCCAGTGTATTAGATATAAGCTTCTTGGATAGCGCATTCAGAACACTAAAGGTAAAATCTTTACTGTAAAATTGTATTGAATAAAACATTCAACGCTTACATTTCGCACCTGATAAATTGAATCTGTGGGAGATTTGGACTGAGGATAAGTTAACGTTACGGTAAACACGAACACGGAGTCCAAACTTGATCCTTCTAAACCCTCGCAGTTCGCACCATCTACAATTGTGCAATATTACATTGAAGCCAGATCAGCAAGTTGGATCGTTCGCAAACTTCATTTTAGAATATAACTCTGTAGAAGGTTAAAAAAACTATGCACTTAATTATTATAAAAATAATAGGAAATTATTATTTAATAAAATCATAAAAAGCAACTAAATAACATGCTAGAATTTTCTCGAGATCTTCAGATCCGTTTGTATGCAAAAACACAAAGGCAAAAAACACAAAAATTTGAGAGTAGATTTACTCACAAGATAGAAGTTTTAGAATCTGAATTCTGAATGCATATGGATCATAAAATATTTTTGAAAGATTGTAATAAATATGTATCGAAATTTGTTTTCATCATCACCATCAGCCCATAATTGTTCCCACTGTAGGCACAAAGACCTCCTCACAGGTATAAAAAACTATATCAAAAGTACCTCAATATGCTAACGAAAATGTATAAAACCACACTATGTTTAGAGGAGACGGGTTGAAGAAACGTAAATATCCAAAATGAATGTCTGTATAATATTAATAGGTACGTTATTCTAGGAGCAAGCCTTTCTCGTATGTGCTCAAAACTTTTCACATTTGCTCCTCGCAATTTCCGTTCTCTTAGCTGAAGTAATCCTATCTGGCTGCTTCTTTTAAACTTTATTATCGCTTAGAATTATTTGTAACTGATGAAGGCTCCTGGCTTGTAATTATCCAACCTCAGACTTTTTACATTATGACTTATGAATGGCTTCTTTTATTCCTGTAACATTGTATGTTTTAGTATTATCATTTCATTATGATATGAAAACTTCCGAGTTCCGACAAAGTTCTCCTCTTGTAATCTGAAAATGTGTTGTGAGTAAATAAATGAGAATAAAATGAATTTAGTTTCTACTGTACTTACATTTTTATTTAACTTTAAATTAAGGAAACAAATTCATACAGAATAAAAATGCCAGAGGAAATTAACTTGTGTTATTTTTGACCGAATAATTTAGAAAGGCGCAAGGATTTTTGTGTTTCGTGTGAATTTTAAGTATCGCTAGTATTAAAAATATAGAAGCTGAAAATATTTGCTAATAAACAAATAATTACGATGACAAGAAAACAAAGGAGGCATTCATCTTCCCGGACATTAAGTCCAAACAATCCAACATTAAGTCCAATTTCTATACACAACAGCAATGCAATTCTCCATAATTATAGACGCATCAACAAAATGCACATAAAAATCAAACGAACTGTGATATTTTCTTTTTTAATCGACTACGAAACAAGCACACTATAATCATTATGTTTGAAATGAAGTTTCTAATCGAAATTGCGAGACATGCATGTTCGATGCGTTCAATTTAAAATAAAAGCAAA
>CAJQZM010040705.1:0-40410 GCA_907164665.1 Colias nastes | reverse complement strand
ACATGCCGGCTCCACGTCTTTTCTGTTTTGAAATTGGGTAAATGCATTAAACATTTAGCGAATATTTTCGACTCTTTTTTAGAGGATCTATATCGTATAGTAAATAATAATTTTATTTTTTAACTCCCATTTTCTGTAAGTAATATTGTGAACAGCCAAAAAAGTAAATGACTTATAAAAAAGAAGGAAGGCTTTCGTTCCGTACATGTAGCCTCATTTTTATCGAAACTTCAATTGATTATACGTACATAATATAATAAAATTATCGTACGATTAAATTAGAGACTATTTTATGTTTACGGATTTTTATGAAACTTTTTTAAATATTTGAAAGTCGAAGTCGTAGTTGCGGGTACAGCTGGTATACGTCTACTATGTAACATTAAAACGAACATTTTCTACCTTCGAAACGACGATCATGAAGGCATTTAACTCTACAGCAATAAAAGATTCAAAGGGGAATTTTAGCGAGTTCACTGAAAGTTTTCTTTATCATACAGTATAGCTACGACGCGAAGGTGATATGAATATTAAACGGTTGAAGAATTAGAAGATTTATACGACGATTCGGAAGTTGGGCGGACCCTGCGCACTTAAATGAATGTTTAACATTATCTGCAGAGTTTTAAGGGAGTTGAGCCTCTTAAACAACTTGCGAAGAAACTTTAATAGACAGAGGCTCTCGGGCGATTAATTCGGGAACGTGGAAAGGTAGACGGGAATTCTTAATGTGAAAGGGTGACTCTCATTCCAATCAGTGTAGTTATGGCAAATAGCTAATGCGTATAGACTTCAAGATGTGGTACTGATTTGATAAATAGATCAGTTCGATTTCGTTTGGTATTCCATACGATGAAACAGTAATGCTATAAATAATATTAAAATAACTGATTGAGAAATAAAATGTTACACGTATTTCGAACAAAGAGAATTCCTATAATTAAATACACGACAATATTTTTCTCAAATGAAATAAACATGTAGTTCGCAACATAAAGTTGATAGGCTCGCTTGGCAGGTAGTCATTGTTTGACGGCGTCATTTTCCGATGCTCTGTCCCACACTATTGTGTGCCGCACTTTATTGAATTTGATTTACGCGCCAATTTTTGTAGGCTTCGGTTTTTATTAACTGACCTCGGCGCCGATGTAAACTTAATTGAATCCGCCAACAAAAGGCATCGAATGAAAAGAGCGTCCAGCAGTGTGCGATGCAGATTATAATAGATTTTTCTGAATTTGCATGGGCTTTAAGTTACCCGATATTGAATTTTTTCACGGTGGTTGAACTATTGTTTTCACAACATTTAATATCCTGAAAACAAATTGAAATTCACTTTGTGTATCTGTTTTAAAATAAAAATTAATTAATGCATTTTGCAATGACGTGCCTACGAATGATATGATTATTGTAATTTAAATTTGAGGAATAAATATTACGTTTGATGACAAAAACCTCTCGTTCTATAATATAATTTTACAATGGGACAAATGTATTTACATTGCTCTGTGTATATTTCCATGAATATTGTGTTAAATTGTCTTTCTTCAAATTTTCTGCAACAAAAGCGAATTATACGCTGAGACCGTAATCTGAGTTAATTATCTGAAATTCGGTCGTATTTAACGTCGTTTCAAAACGAGTTTTCGCAATTATTGTAGTCGAGTCAAAAGAGATTTCTAAAGGAATCGCAAACACAATTAGGAGCAAGTTGTTGTTTGTTGAAATTGTCAAGGAAAGAGTGTACATGACATACCACTCTGTATGCCTTAGTATTGCATGTTTTGGGACTAAATACAATATTAATTATTCATCTTTTCAATCTATGTGATTGTATTTTATTTTATGCAAGTATTTATAGATTATATATAATGTATATGGAAAATATACAAACGCTACAAATATCCAAAATAAAATAAATTTTATTTGAGTTTTAGGAAACAAAGTGACACCAGCTGCATCATTGTTTACTGATACTCGGAAGCTTGATTTTTACGCAAAATCCAAAAGTAGCTTATAGCACAGCTTATAGTCACCGAATTTTGAATGATGCAAAATTTGTTTTCTTCAGAATTTTGGTTATCACATTTTATATGTATGTAAAACGTAATATAATATAATGTAAACAACGTTATTATTACAAGATCTTAAATTTTCATTCATTGTATTATTGCTTAAACGCTCATAACCAAGGTTTGACGTAATTTGAAACGGACGTTCAATTTCAATGGTTTCTAAAACACGTGAATCTCATTCGTTGTAAAATAACTTTTGAAAATTTAATTACAATTATTTCCCTGGTTCTTTCGAATGCACATTCAAGTTTGGCTTAAAGCTCGTTATTATGATTGTACCCTAAAGAGAGATACACAATCAAATCAAGCAGAACAATGGTGGTGCAATTAAACCTAGAGGGGAGACTCGTAACCGACGCCAAGAGCCAATATTTTTCTTCGCTGAACTTCGGAAAGATATGAATCAACATGACGTTACAATAACGACGGTTTTCCTTGAATGAAAATAAAAATTTTCGCCACATTAAATGTTTTAATTTCTGAGGTTTAATTATGGTTTCTTGATGAATTACGTCGCAATAGATTATATCAATTGTGCAAGATAAATTACTTTTACCACACCCCGGACACTCCATACAAAATTATCGTTTTGACAGTCACACTGTAGAGACTGCAAATGTGTGTGTTAACGCTTTATGGTTGGCACATTTTTGACTAGCGTAAAAAAAAATTCGCGTTTTTCTGATGAAATACATCCGTAAACAGCACAATATCTAACCATTTTCTACGAAAAACGATAATCACAAATCCAAAATAATAAAATTACTTTAAGTCAATTTGATTAATGTTGTCAATCTTCGTTGCGTATCGTCCCTGTAGAAAAATGTGGACCATTTTTAGACTGATCGTGCGGGGTGAGGTAAGTGTTTAATTTTGGCGGGAGGCGGAGAGTGTCCGTTCTGTAGCGTTTAGCTACTATTATGTATTCGGTGCTTTTACTTTAAAATGACATTCTTTATTAATGTATTAATGACTACTGCATGTTATAATCTAAGGTGAAAATCATACTAATATTAATAAATGCGAAAGTTTGTGAGTATGTATGGATGTTTGTAACTTTTTCACTCAAATGCTACTGACCCGGTTACAATGAAATTTGGTATGTAGGTAACTGAAGACCCAGAATAACACATAGGCTTTTGAACCCGGAAATCTCACAAAAACAGGATCTATCCAGATTTTTCTTAGAATTAATGCAGGCGAAGCCGCGGGCGGAAAGCTCTCATAATTAATATGCGAGGATTGATCCGTTGCTGAGGATCATAGCTTAGATTATAATCTATGCAGCGAGAATAGAAAAGAGGTCTTCAAATTTTAAACCTCCTCCCTTCTTGTCAGTTGAAAAATATAGTTCTAATAACATCATCTGCTAAATGAGATATGAAGCATATATAAAATTCACTACAACGATAAAGTCTGTTTCAGTTGTTTAGCAACTAGAATACTTTCAATTCCATTCATTATCAACTTCCAATGCAAATTCTTGCCTGAATAAGGTCTGTTTACTTCTTTGCTGCTTTGTTTTAGCCGTAACGAGCAGAAAAAGGGCCCATTCAGAGCATCCGAACCTAATTACCCTACCCTCGGTTACAAAGGAGGGTTTCTAATTAACGACATTATGTCAAATAATTTGTTTGAGTCAACGTCTTACTTCGTTTCATTCGCGGATTGGATTAAGTTTGCTTTCGGTCGGGTACGTTTGTTTAATTTATAAAGGCGAAATTAGCCGATTGTTAAAGGCTTACGAATCAAGGGACATTCAAATATACGCGTGTTATGAAGAAGTATCACTTTATTTGTTTGCGTATATTTCATGATACCTACACGTTATTAGAAGTATTTACTCTTTGATAATATTTTTGCTCTTGTAATTTAAAGTTCACTTATAATCTTATTCTCTATTCCATAACAATATATATTCGAACTAAAATGATAACCGTTATACGTATTACTCCGTCGGTAATTAATATCCAATAGGTAATTACGATGATAGATGCCCGTCACAGTGCACAGTGGTTGTCTCGTCAGCTGTCAGCTGCAAATACCTGTAATAGTTAATGAATTATCCTAATGGATAGTGCTGCTTTTTTATTGTGTATGAATAAGTTTTTATAAGGAATAAGAAAATAGAGTGAATAATTAGTGTTAAAATTTAATATCCTTCATTCCTAATTAAAAAAAAAAATAATTGTTCCCTTATTAAAACTCAATAACAAACCATTAGAAAACTACATCTTTATGTAATAGCATAGGGTTTTTATTTAACTCACCCATTTATAAATGATGAGTAAAATTTTGAAATTTAATAATAGTAGAGATGTTATAATATTTTTCAAGATAAACAACTTCTAGTTTTTTTTTAGTTTAGAAGCTCAAAATATGCATTTCCTGATTATGTTCTAAATTAATATACTAACTAGTAAACACAATATTACTTACAATAGCGCTAATAACAGTAGCTGTGTGCGCAAGAGCACAATTGTATGGTTTTTGTACAAAAATGCTCATCTTCCTTGGTCTTTACATACTCAGTAAATTAAAAGGCGCTTTAAATAAACATACATTCATAAAACAGTATGGTAGATTTAAAAAACATTATTATTTATTTATATTCGAATTTTCTAGACCATAGATAGCTTACGGTCTACGGACTACGGAGTCGCTACGATCGCGATACAGCGAAAGACGCGCATTCGAATTATTGAAGTGAAGAATCTATTGCTATTTAACAATAATCATCGACCAAAAGAGATGCTAGGTATCATCACAAAAAAAAAATAATGTTTCTTCTGTAATGTTTAACATAATCGCGATTTCTCTCTTTATTGTATAAAATAGGCACTGTTTACTTAAATGTTGTCATGTTATCATGTAATAACATCAGATTATGCTTATCCAGTATTAGATCGTTATTCGTAGACTAATCTGTCACAGCTAACAAAGCATTTGTTCCTGTGATTGGATGCAATTAATTGAATTAGTTAATTAACAATTACATATTACGAGTAATGGATAATTTGAGTACCACTGTGGTTGATTGTGTATCGATATCGCTAATGGATAAGCCACTTGCAAATAAATTATTAGTAGATAATTAAACGTTTATAATTCAGCTCAATAGAATATATTACGTCGTGATTTGATTAATATCGCCTACTTATTTATAATTGACTATAATAAATATAATATATTTATAATTGATAATACGAGAACAGTCAACGATACATAAGATAGGAAACTTTATTTCCTTTCTTATTTTTTATTTATTTTGTCTACGAGAATTTTATTTAAATATTTTACGTGTGAAATAGTAGTTATTAGAAACAACTACAATTTTTTACGTAAAATATTTAAGCGAAGACAAAAATTGTAGAGCCATAATGTCATTAATTTTTGTTTCATATAATAAAATGGCATTCCTCTCCTTCATTTCATTTTAAAGTAGGCAACTTTAATAAATTTATCTATACTTACCTTAAAGCATCTTCTTGTAAATTTTATATCGTAAAACTCAAATTTCAGACCATTTCAAAAAAGTTTTTAAGTCTTACAACGAAATGGAACGCAAAAACGTGCAGAAAAAGACAAAGATAGAATCCCCTAAGAGGAGTGACCATTGCTAATGCCAGGCGGCTTTACAACGAAGGGATTAGCAGACATTTGAATGGCGAGCGGGCGTCTCGTTAGTAATTGAGTTAATATTTGGTTATCGGCGGCGCGCACTCGCTTGCGCGACTAATCCTCACGAATTAATGACTCAAATTTATCATTATTAATGCCCACATGAACCCTACCTGCACCTGAATTCATATATACCGTAAGCCCCTTTGTTTTATGTTATTTTTGGGCTAGCAATTGATGCGCTGTTTAAACGATCGCCGTAAAATTGGTGGATAAGTTGTTTTATGCGCTAGTTTAAAAATATGATTTTTTTAAATATAAAGTAATTTTGAAAGTATTAAACAATTAACTTAATACATATACATTATACAAGTACTAAACCACTTAATGTTTTATGAACTTAAATGATACAAATTAAATACAACACTTAATTTTTTTAATAGGATTGCCCATTTAACTACTCCTGAAAAACTGCGTACGAGTAACGTTATAACCAAGTAAAAATTGTTTTTCATCTTAAAAAAGATCATTTTTCAATTCACTTTTGGCGTCAATATTCTGGCAATATTATTACTATGTCAGTTCTAGAACATTTCCTAAAAATGTGTGAATGCAAAATTAATGCGTGTACACATTTACCGCCAGTGTATCACAGTTTCATTAAACAGTAGTGTAGAATTAATTAAATCCCGAAAGGGAATATGGCCGTCGTTTACAGGGAGCCGATCCGTAGTCCGGTCACCTGAAACAATTCAATCCGACAGTTTTACGATCAAACGCTGCGTTTATTTGCAGGTTGCGCTTCGCTTACTGGCTTTATGACGATTTTTTATGGTCCCAATAGTTCATAGTTTGATAGGGTTAAGGGAGAATGGCTATTCGATTGGTATAAGCAACCTAAAGGAACAATATTAGCTGTTTTGATATGGAGTGTTATAAAACGCGCTTTTATTACGGAGATTGTAATATTTTTAATACTGTACAATATTTGCTCTGATAAAACAAATATGTAATAGAAAAATATTATAATAGAATAGAAAAATGCAGCCTTATCGCTTATTATAATTAAACGTGTTGATAGAACAAAGGAGTACAATATACTTAATAAGTATTTTAATTCAGTTACAAAAAGAGCAAAATGTTCAACATATAGGTACTCACGTAACGTTGGTTAAGGGGCCGTATCGATTTTAAGAGTGATTTTGACTTGTTTCTTTAATTCTTTAGGAGCTCGTTTAAAAAAACTAACTACTATGTTATATGAAGGTAATGGTATAATTTAAAATTCTCTAGAATATTCGATTATATAGATCTGCCGTAACAACGTTTGCGCTCCCGTATATAATCGAAAATTCTAGAGAACTTTAAATTATTCCATTTCTTTCATAAAACATATAATATGTATTTTTTTTATTGCAAATTTTTAAGCATTAACCTATCATTTAGTGTGTATTTTTTATTTTTTTTAACTCTGTTGTAAGAACTAGAAATTCGACGCCATATACGCATAAAATTTCATCAAAGTAAGGCTATTTTAACTTAGATGTTCTTTGAATTTTTCAATAAAAGTACATAAATTGCCTCGAACATATTTTAGGATGTCTCAGTGTCTTTACTGTAGTATATTTTATAAGAAAACTTCTTCTATTAAATTCCGTGTAAAATACAAAGACACGAACGTCCCGTATGGAAAAAATTGAAACACGCCTTAGGTTATTGGCTATTAAACAAACTGGACAATAAATATCAATAAATTGTCTCGAACGTATTTTAGATATTGAATGAATCTTTAATTTAAGATATCATCACACATTGTTACTAATTTAGTTTTGTTAAACGAGCTTCTAAAGAATTACAGAAACACGTAAAAATCACTCTAAAATCGATAAGGACTCTTAACATATACTCGAACAATTTTGATGGTACCGTTTTTACAACTCTATTAAAAAGTGATAATAGCGATAAACGTATAAAAGGGAAATATATCGGTATATAATCCCAGTTCGCATGTACAGTACTGAACGATTAATGCGCGATCACATCACGCTAATCACACACGATTGACGGCGCTCACAAATGACGCGCTATCGGGTTACCGAATGACGCCCGCTAATGAATTAGTGCTCATAACACTATCCAATTGTCAGTTCAATTCCATGTCTTCTAATTGATTTCGATTTTCAGCTTTTATAATACATAAAACTAGTTTAATCGAGTATTGGGTGGAGTTTTTAGGTTTTTATTCGTTGAGATGCGTGAGAGTTTGATATATTTGTTGATTCAATGGGTTGCATATTGAAAACCTTAGTTGTGGTACATTTTCCCCTTCATTAACATTATTCATTACAATATATACAAAGCAATAGGTACACCTAATCTATACCTACTTTAATAATATAAAGCTGAAGAGTTTGTTTGTTTGAACGCGCTAACCTCAGGAACTACTGTTCCGATTAATATCATCACGCTAAGACCAACAGGAGTGGAGCAATGCGGGTGAAACCGCGGCGAACAGCTAGTACAATAATATGCACAAATTTATTTATTTATTTATTTATTTATTTATTTATTTATTTATTTCATAATAACAAGTAATTGACAGGTTTTACCCCAAAGCATTACATGTTTAGTTTAAAATAAAATATTAAAATAGAATAAGTTTACAATTTTCATTAATTATCGACTTAAGAATTTAAAAACATTCGATTTATACGTATTTATGGACGTATTAAATAAATCTGTCTCGGGTAACAGAGCGAGCAAGTCGTTTACCAATTTTACCGAGCGCACCAAGGGGGCGTTACGGCCAGACACAGTTCTTACACCTTGCTGGACGGCAAGGAAATCACGACCCCGACGTAGTCCCAACCCAGAAGGAGCCGCTACACTATAAATGAACTTTGGAGGAATTTTAAAAGAAATTCGTTCAAGGCTAAATGGGTTATCTATACCACCATTTAGCACCTGATAAACGTATACTAGTACGATGTATTTTCGCCTCGATTCAAGATTGAAAAAGCCCGTCATACCGTATACATACAGAGACGGGTACATGTATGGATAGTATCCATACATCTGTCTAAATACATACCTACAAAACTTTTTTTGGATTTTCTCTAACATTAAGACATATTTTTTTTCATGTGAATCCCAGACAATACAATTATATTCTAAGCAACTTCGAACGTATGCCTGGTAAAGAGAAATAGTACATTTTATGTCAGAAAAATTATTGCCAGTTCGAATTATAAAACCGAGCGTTTTAAAAGACTTATTGCATATATTAACGATATGCTCCCTAAATTGTAACCGAGAAGTAAAAGTAACTCCTAAATCTTTAATTGTTGTAACGCGCTGTAGACACTGTCCGCCTAAATAATATGTGTAATCGATTGGAATATTTACATAATTAGAAATCGTGTCAGTAGGTATTCCAAGATCGGTATTGCAATGGTAAATCGGCATGCCACTCACGGCGCTACAAATTCTCTAGTTATCGATGATGAAACAAAACAATAGTGGAATGGCTGATCAAACTAGATGCGACAATTACAACGACATGACAAATTACATTAAGTGGGACATGACAGTGCAGTGCAGATTGTGCACGGATTCGCATAATGACGTCACGCGCGACTCGCACGATATAATTAACGACTGATTAGCGTACAATTAGCTTACTAAGCTGATAACAGATGCAGCTAACATCTTAGTAGGTCTATTATGACCAGTGTTGAGTGACTTGGAGAGTATTTTTATGTGAAATAGGTTCTAGAATTGTATTATGTGAGATGAGAACATTAATTTTTTTTAGAGTTTAATAAAGTTATTTTTATTTATTGTATGTAGGTGCCTTATAACTAGAAATACAAAAACAGAATAGACAGATATCTATAAAATGCAAATACCCCCATTTCCTGAGATACAATTATCAGTAGTTCAGGAGATGGATGTTCAATGTTCATTTAATTGTGTGCTGAAATATTTCATATGGGATACATAAATGAAAGAATAAAAAAAAAACTTTCAGTCAATAGGTAAGTACCTACTACTTCTAACGGTGCATTTAGATCAAACGAGCGAATGCTCATTCAAACCCCACCATGTCAAATTATTTTAGTGTATAAACAGGCGCAGAGCATTCTTTCGTTGTTCTTACTGCATTCGAAAAGATTCTATGCAATATTCTAATACGAATACGAGTTATTACAGTACTCCAAAAGTAATAATGCGCATAGAAATCTTCGCCTCTGTTCGGCAACTGTCATATTCCCGGAGCGTCCGAAGACGATATGTATATAGAGTGGTTAAATGAATTTTCTTCATGCATAATTTAGTAAAATTATGTTTTTTGTGCTAAAAGACATTAACATTGATTTGAAAGTAACGATTTTGTTAAGATAATAATTCCTTGTAAGTAAATAGCGAGGATAACCCCCACGATTGCGAATATATCTTTGTAGGATTGATTTACTTGGAAAATTTTATAGTACTTTTAAAGTGTCTTACTGAAACTGTTGTAATGATGGAAGAAAAGAAGGTTAAAATAACAAAAGTTTTCAAACACAGGTTTACATTTAAATCATAGATTACCTGATTTTGATTGTGTTTTTTATTTACAAATAAATAAAAAACACAATCAAAATCAGGATTATCTTTATTTCTGACATTGTAGATACATCGGAACTTTCATTATGCTCTTCTCTCTCATTTTCACTTTCCCTACTGCTATCACCTGTGTAGGTATATAATCATTTCATCGATTAATTCAATTCACCTTTAAAAACAAAACGAAGAAGGGTATGTAATAGCAGCTCTATATAATTCCACACAGAGAGAACACGTGCAGTCACCGCCAATATTTAAAGACGACTGACGGATTTGTGAGTTTTTTGACTGACAGGCTACCGTCACCTACCGCCCGAATTGTTTTTGATTGTATATGACCGTGAATTGACTTCTATTTCTTTTGAACAAGGTGTAAAATGCAAGTGCATTGTTTAGGGCTCTTACGATTCAATGATTCGGGTATTTTTGGAAATACGACGATTAGCGAAGATCTGCATGCGCATTATTAATTTTGGAGTACTGTACACTAAAAGACTACGAAATAATGCTCTTGCTCTAGCTTCTAGCTCTATATTCGTTTGGTCTAAATGCACCGTAATATGCGGAAGAGCGTTTTTTTCGTTTATGATTTTTTTTCTCGACATTGTTATGACTACGTAAATATCCGACATCAGTACTCAAACTTCCTTTAATTACATCTTTATTTAATTTGGCTAGGATCTATTGATCCTTAAATAAAATAAAACCGGCCAAGTGCATGTAGGAATCGCGCACCGAGGGTTCCGTACAAACTTGTTTTTTATTATATGCTTTACTTTAAATATGACCTGCTTTTTCAGAATTTATTTCTTTATCTGAGATATAAAGGGTTGCTTCGCATCTTTTAAGGTTCTATGTTGAGTGTTGACGAAAAATAAAGTTGGTTTTGATACTCTTGCGCATGTCAAAAATTTGCAGTAGGTTAAAACTGCTATATCTTTTGAAGTTTAATTGCGTTGGAAGTTTGATTTTTGTGGACCTGAGTATTTGATATAAATTTCACTTCAATGTGTTCCTGAGAAAAAGGGTCTTGACAGACAGACAGATAGACAGACGGACAACAAGGTGTTCTAAAGTGATCAACAGAGTGAGTATGGAGATTCAGTTTTCTTCCATCATTTGTGGCTCGGCACCCTAAAAATATTTATAAACATATATATGAAAGTTTATATTTATTCTTTTACTAAATACATAAAAAATGGTAAACCTGGAGACTTTGTTTTCCCTCTTTTATATTATAAAGATTTTTTGCTTACTTTAGGTGCCTTATTAATTTTCAAGAAATTAAAAAAATATTACAAATCACTTTTCATGTTTTCATTTCATCACCAAAAATAATGTTTTATTAAAATATGTGCGGTTCAGGTTTGATATAGGTATTATTATGGCTTGTACGAGTGGAATAACTTGGTGAGTTATTAATTCACTTCGAAATATACTAATAGACAAACAATTTATAATTTGGAATTTATTTCTTAAAAGTGAATTAAAATGTTGTTATAATTATTTCGTAGCTAAGACAAACAAAATGCAAAACGTTGTGCTAATAAATTCCTCAAGCGTCGTCTTCATTTTCAAAGGATTCCAATGCATGCTGTACCCTCGTTGACAATCTCAGGATTAATTAATTGTAAAGATTTACCCTTAATTATTTGAGTTAAATACCTGACGTAAAGTATGCTTGGCGCGACTATGCCAGCGATTTGCTCAAAGACATTCTTGTAACATCTCAGTCGGGAACTGCTTTGATAACAATAAAACTTTTAACATCTTTAGAAAGGAGTACAAAAAGAGTTGCATGTTTTAAATAACATTTTTATTTTGTGTGTGAATAGTGAAGACCATTTTAACTTTTTTATATTTTAAATAAAACTTATTTCTTAGCAATCTTTTATACATTTGCCAGTATTCATAATGAACGCTCGAAATGTTAAGAATCATTCACGTGAGTATTATGAAGATTAAATCTTTTCAAAACATTTTATTTACCCGTATTTATTTTTTATAATACCTTTTCCAAAACACCAAATTAATTTTATTAAATAAAAGTTAAACGTTAAAATAATTCATCCTTCTGAAATTAACGTTTGGAATAAATTTTAATCGACATTGAAGTTAACAAATTACTTGATAAAGTGTCCATAGCGACGATACTTTAGAGGGACGCTCCTCCCACCTGTCAGGTTTTTCATCCAGCAGAGGCGTGGCTTCGTGTGGGCGGGGCCACGTATAAATACGCCCCGCCTACCCGAATGCTCCTCAGTTGGCAGCGGGACGCCACGGGGGATGAATCTCTCGTCATCCGTATGCTCATGATTGATGCTGCTCATTAGAACTTCTTGCGTCTGATAAATATTTCAGGCCAAGAGTTTTAGCCTTTAGTCTATACGAGCCAGGTTACACTTTGTTTCCTTTGCATAATCTATAGAGATTTTTAGATAGGTAGATGATATTAGTTTAAATATCACTTGGTTTGGAAAGAGACTGATTAAGGATTCTCATTAATTCTGTTAGGTTCGATTATGTAATAGGAATTCTGTGCTTGAGTATGGATTTAAATATAAAATATTTTTTAAACATGAATTTTAATTTAATACTAGATATTGTTATGAATTAAAGCTTCACGCGTCCTACGTACATTATTTGCTCGTAACTAAATCAGTATGTTATAGTAGGACGCGTGAGGGGTTAAATTACATGCAGGAAATTAATAATAGTATACCTAGTAATTATAGTAACATGATTGATTAAAGCTTTCATGAAGTCACATTGCAATAGCAACATACAACAATGACTTATTTCTCCTTAACAAAACAAATGTCTAGGGTAAATAATTCATTTAATAATTATAAAAAGTAAAAGTATCTTGCTATCGGCGGTCGTATTTTACATTTAATCTGCGGTGATTAATTAAGATGTCAACAGGGGCCATGCAGCTCGGGTATGCATCATAATATTGTCTACCAACAATTTATTTCACTACAGAGAGGTACTTGATAAAACAGAAAAAAAATCTAGAATACGAATTCTATTTTCTTTATAAAATTGCTAGTATTAATATTCCTGTATGCTATGTGCACGAGAAGAATATGAATGATCTAGGTTAGTGTATGCTGCATTATAAATATTATTATCTAAAGTGAGAAATAACATTTATAAATAAATAAATTAAAGACAAATAAATACGCTCTTTTATTTTAGTTATGATATGTCTCTAAAAGACTATTATATTTTTCAATTATTATTGGTAGGTACGTAGTACAATTCCTAAGTTTAATTTAAGATATAAAACAAAAAAGTATTAAATACTATCAAAACCATGCTCCCAATCCTGCCCTAAAGAAAAATTAGCAAAAGTAATTCATTAACCGTCTACAAAGATTGCGCTAAGTCTTTTATTTCAGAGTGGGCTCCCAAAGTATTTTTTAATTCCGCAGCATTAGCATTGTCTCCTGGCTTGATTTATGTTCAACACCGCGACTGCTACGCAAATAGACCGAGATAATGGCCATTTTTACACCTTAATTAAAACGCTTTAATTAATGTTCAGATTTATATGGAATTGTGATTTTTGTATAGTAATGAGCCTATCGTATAGGCTTGTCTATGTTTTGATGTATTATCAACTATTGTAAGTATAGAATCGGCTCACTATGTGAAACATTTAATTCAATTATTAACAGCTCTTTTTGTATGTTTGGGGTGCAAGTAATGAAAACCCTCAAACTTTAATACATTATAAAAATAAAAATATGAAGAGGGTAGAAGGAAAATATTAATGAATGAGAGAAAACGTTATATTTAAACGTACTTCAATTAAAATATTACTTGAAGCACACTCCAGCTCGTAAGCTCTGCATGTTGCACATGTTCAACTTATATAAAGTCGTAGCTTTTATCCATAAGGCTGGGTACATAATGTCGAGCCGTTAATTTTATGTTATGCGATATAGGGTCGGTCGAAAACCGCCTTATTCGCTTACGCTTATCTTAATGGTTCTGGTACTATCGCCGTGTACGTAGGTAAACTACAAAGAAAACTATTGTAGATTGCGTTTCGTAGAAACGGCCATTTTCATTAAGTTTTATATAGTTGTAAGTTTGCAAGTTTAATAAATGCTTTGCATTATTATTATGTATATATATTTGTTTATTTTAAAAATCGAAACAATATGCTTTTATCGAAACTTAAATACGAAATATTAATTTCGCTTTTAAAATTATATCAATGGTATTAAAAAGAATACCTTTTTATACGCTTACTTTTTAAACATACCTCCGCTTATAGACCGGGAGATATTGACACAAAATTTCGAGTCATTTGTAACAGGATGGCGGTTCTACAGGGTTCTTAGTACGCAATGACAAAAAGAAAAATGATGGTGTGAACGCTGGTACCGGCGGCTTAGTCGCGTGGGCGTTAGTCGAACTCGTCGGAAAATAGCGAAAGTCAAACGATTTGTAACAGTATGGCACTTATTTTTCCTGTAAGTTTGAGGATCAACGAATATAAATACAAAATTTCAAAGATCTAGGTGTTGGAAATCTTCACTTAAGGTCACCCAGGGCTATTGCAACTATGGGGCTATGGCAACTCCTTATCATAACTAATTTATTAGTGTTGTTGTAATATATCGCCACCTATGATTCAATAACTCAACGACTAATAAATCTTACAAGTAATAGATGGTGCCACTACGATGAAAACTATTTGATTGATAGGCCATTGTGTCAAACCGCTATTTTGAAGTTGGTGTGCGTAAAAACAGGTGTCGGGTTTTGCAGACAAAAAAATTGTTTAGGAGTGATTTTTTGCAGGTGTTTTTGATTGGACACGATTATCACAAGCCGTTAAGCTTATTTCATTTATATTTTTAGTGCGTTAGTTGACTCTATTTTGTGTTATTGATGCAGTTACATTTGCCTCGTGAAAATTTCACTATGAGGTTATTGCAACTGTGAGGTTAGTTACAATAGCCCCTTATATTTTTGTATGAAACTAAAAACACTAGTGATGTGACAGTGTCGATATTTTTAATTTATTATGTATCCTTCTTGGTAGTCAAAATATACTTTCTTTATGATTAATTAAAGAAGAACCATCGATTTTTTCTTCGATATTATACCCAGAGACGGGTTCGTAAGTAAAATTCAAATTAGATAAAACCAGCATGGTTAAAGAATATAACTAAAAACGATAGGTAGGATAGTTCTGTGATTGTTCAAGTAATTTTTAGTAAACGTTGCTTAACTAATAAACGTATTTTGTTTGGTTTACGTTTTTAACAATATTTAACACAAAGAATATTATTTGTTCTGACCAAAAACTAAAATTGACTTAGTAGGTACTACTTATTAGGGGCACTGTAATTTTTTTTTGTTGCGATTTAAAGTGATAAATCAAAGTACATGAGTTTTTCCTCTAAATAATGCGGCGCCATCTACGATCGCAACGTTATTGTAGCAATAGTTCCCTAATACACAATAGTACGATACAAATCACACGCAGAATAATAAAAAAATATCGATGAATAAGTTTTTTGCATTCCCCACACTAATAGGCATGACGACAGTATCCATAAATGATCGTATTAGTGTTTTAAGGGAAAATGTATACTAAATAAATTAAATATAGTGACTTAGAAATCTTAAAAACATTAAGATTAATGAGATTATCAATAAAATAAAACATTGAAATTCTGCAGTTGGCCATTTTGACTAAAACACGGGTGACGTCACGCTTAAGTAAACAACTCACGTCAGATGTGTTTTGTTGTTATGAATATGTTGAGAATACGCATTTTTATTTATTTTCTATTGTTTCACGTATGCTTTATCGACTCAGAATAGAAATATAATTGCGAATTCATGAATACGTGGTTCGGGGTTCTCCGCGCCAACTTTATACAATCATTTCTTATTATTTTCTCGCTTGAAATAATTACTAACACATTTTTGAGCATTATTTTTATGTGGATTCACACTGCAATACTGCACACCACTTATAAACTTTGAAATTCGTTTCTATAACACATATTAAATAAATATTTTTTTAATTTTCTTCGCAATGCGTACAAATAATTACGTATTTACTAAAGAGTGACGTCACGCCTACGCCATGACACCTGCTAGCTGTTTTGGCACAGTTAATAAATATTTTTTGAAAAATGGCTTTTATCTTCGTTAAATTTAAGTATATTACCGAAATATAGGGTTTTTCTTGTATAGTAAACGTATACACACATTATGGAAGAGGATTTCAAAATTTTTCGTATGCCTATTCTCTAACAAATAGTTGCATTTGCCCCACAATCAGAAAAATAAGTTTTTTTCTGAAAACTAGTCCTTGCTACACGGTAATACAGTTCAAAATCCTATGAATAACATGAAATCTCATAAAAATATTCTATATTCGTTGTTTTATATGAAATAGAAGAAGAGCTATGGCAGTTAGTTGCATTTACCCCCGACTAGGGGTTAATGTAACTTTTTCTACCAATTTTAGGAAATATTCTCACTACCAGTTATTTATAAGACTACTGTATTGCTTGATTGGTTTAAAATAATCTCAAATAAATACAAAAATCACTAAATGACCAAATATAAAAGGAGATAACTGCAACCGATCAAACTTGAAACTTGTTATTTTTTAGTTGCATTTGCCCCGGTTGACCTTATATAAATTAATACTAAATTAATTTTTCAAGTATGACAGCACTTTTTCCCCCTACTAGAAGTATGGCAAATATAATAATGGTCACATTTTATCAAATACTCTCCAAAAATCCAAATGCAATACTGGTACAAAAAGTTTGGCGAAATAAAAATTTTTTGCAGATTTTCGGCGGTATGGCGACCATTTGGAATCGTCTGAAAAGTATGGCATGGCGATTTTCGTAAATGGCTGCACGACGATGGTTACCTGTGCAAAAGTTAGCCTGATACAAATGGTTGAATAATTGTTTTATTTAAATCAACACATTCGCGTCGGTATGGCGGGCTGTAAGTCACACCGGAAAAGTATGGCATGACACTACCGCCTACTTCTTTTTTATGGGCTATCGGTAAATTCTAAAATTTTTGTGTTACAAATCGTTTGACTTTCGCTATTTTTCTGACGAGTTCGACTAACGCCCACGCGACTAAGCCGCCGGTACCAGCGTTCACACCATCATTTTTCTTTTTGTCATTGCGTACTAAGACCCCTGTAGAACCGCCATCCTGTTACAAATGACTCGAAATTTTGTGTCAATATCTCCCGGTCTATTACAAAAAAGTGAAATCATGTATACAAAATCGCAAAGTCACATGTCAGAATTTACCTACGTATATTATTATCTTCAATACTGCATAACATAAAATCGCATGATGCTACGCGATGGGGCATGCAATAACCGATCAAATTGCCTATTTAGCAACGGCTAATTAGCAAACAAACACCACTGCGGAACATTCGATATCACAATTAATGATCCTTGTATTGATTGCATATATGAGTATACAGTACTATAGCACCAGACGGAATTTGCTTTACGGATTATTTTTGGATTTCTATAGCCAGTTATTTGGGAAAAAATGTAGATTAAAAGATTTTACCTGAGCTTATTTATAAGTACGTACCTACATACAATGCTCTTTGCATACAGTTTCTGGTTTCCTATGTCACGTACTTAAGGGTATTTTTTGTGTATCAAGATTGTTTATATACTAATTAAAATATCATGATTAGTTACTTTAATTCCCGTAACTTTATAAAATTAATATTGTTGTAGCTATTATCTGAAATTTAATGATAGCTTGGATTAATATTAAGACTTTATTTAACACAACATATTCTAGTTTACAAAAAAAATCAAAAGTTTTAAAATAATATCAAGCCACAAAGCATTAATCCGTCCCGTACGCAAGCTCTCTGCATTTCACCTTAATTGTGGCGTATTCAAAGTGCTCGTTTGTCGGTAACAAGCACAAGAACGCTAATTACGATAAATGATGTTTATAATTAAAATAACACTCGTGGCTCTTGCGAATCAAAGCGAGGTTGCGAATCTCTGGCGCGTGCTAACCGCCCACTTGACTGTATGCGCCATTTTTCTGTGTGCTTGGATGTCTCCTAGGCGGGATAGGGTTGAATACAATCATTTTTTTAATGTGCGGATTATCTTGATTACATAGTATAAAAACAATAATTAGAACAGATAGAATAATATATGAGATAAGCTTAACCTTATCTGGAATAAGAAATATGTAGGTTAGAAATTATTGACTGAATCCTTCTTTAACAATCATCCCATTCAATTTATTTCCTTTGCTTAGAATTTAGGTACTTTTCAAATTTCATTATTATGTTTCTCGATTTTTTTAAGCTTTATGAATTGTCGTTGTATATTGAAGCTGCTTTTATGAGCAGTTTTTAATTTTACATACAGCGCATGTTTTTCCACGATCAAAACAAATAAATTCTAGCCCAATCACATCAAATACAGTCCCCATTATACCGTTATCAAAATTAGTTATCAATAGACTGTAAACCGAGTGCAGACAACCTAGGCCGTCTGAATTTGACGGAGGCACGCACGAGTTAGCACAGCCCTGAGTACTAATTAGGGTGAATGTTTATCTACAGACCTACTTATCCTACGGTCAAAACACATAAATTTTCTAACTCAATCACATTCAATGTACTATGAATATAAACTATAAATAGCCAGACTGTAAACCGGGTGTAGACAACCTAGGCCGTCTGAATTTGACGGAGGCACGCACGAGTTCGCAGAGCCCTAAGTGCGGATTGCTAATTAGGGTGAACGTCACGTTTCTATCTTAAATAAACTTGTTTCGTTTTTCTTCCGTAAATAAGATGGTGGATATAATGAAACAAAGTCAATTATTATGTAAACCTACGTTCTTTAATGAACCTAAATATCCTATCCTAGTATCGGCTTTCAATATATTTTTATATAATTAAAAAATGTTGAAATTTCAGTTTTATAGCTATATATAGAGCTATATTGTTAGTAAGTTATGTAGAAAAACATAGCTTTTTAATTGTTTTAAGTAACCTTAATATTAAAACAATTCCCTAACCTCAATATAATATCAAGAAAACAGGACTCTAATTTACTACAAACTAGCTTCCGCCCGCGGCTTTTCTCGCGTGGTGTTTTGATAAAAGGTAGCCTATGTTCTTTCTCAGGGTCTAAAGATTGTCTGTGCCAAATTTCATCAAAATCGGTTGAGAGGTTTAAGTGGGAAAGCGTAACAGACAGACAGACAGAGTTACTTTCGCATTTATAAATATTATAGTAGGCATTATAAGCCTCCATCTTTTTTTCGAATGTATTTCACTAATTTAATTCTTAAAAGGTTATACCTAGGCCTAATATGCATAGACATAATATTAATGTCTTTGAAATAGCAATTATTAAAACTTGTGAATTCATGAGAGCAAGTTACGGAAATATATTATGTTCAGTTTGAAATCACTTAAGTAGCAATAATTGACTTTATTTAGGGCTCGGCTCCAGGCAAAGCGCAACCCTTTGATAAAGTTAGGAACACAACAAGCTTTTCTTTTATAAGTCAATTTAGATCATAAGTAGCTACGCTCCGTGAATTTAGAAGTAAAAATCAGTGTGATATCGAATGACCATGTAGTAAAATTGTGTTTTACGAATAATTTGCTAATTCATTTAGATATAAAAATTAATACAAAGCATTTTCTAATATTCGTCTTGAAAAATGTTTTTAAAGGTTATTATAAATTCTTAAATACATCGTTTCTTAGTATACAACAAATCATAGATTACTTATTTACATCGTATTAGATTTTTCTACCACAACGAAAGACAAATGCAATGTCGCACAAAAACAAACACACTTATTTAAATTTAATGCTACAAGGTACGAATATTATTCTCAGTGCAGTACCAGCAGTCGAGTAATTAAAGCCAGCCTTTACTGATTTATCGCGTCCACAATTTATTCCTTTATCTTTGCGCAGACCACTAATATATCTTTATTCAGTGGAGATAAAATTAGCGAATTTGTTCGTTGCGTCAACATTGCTTTCCTTCCTTCTAAAAGGGTTGCGGAGAGGTAATTTACTTTTTACATTGATTTATGAGAACAATTCTGTTTACATGTAAAAACAATTAGATACTGAATTATTCCATTGATTTCATTTTTATTAATTTACGTTACGTTTAAATACGTTCGACATTAATGCATATTAATGTCGAACGTATTGTTATAATAAACAATATGAACAACGAATGTTAGAGCTGATTCGCACGTGAATATATTGAGTTTGTTAACTTTACATAACTTTTAAGACGAGGTGTTTCTAAGCAAAGAGGATCATATCAACGATGCATTAGATTCTGTCTAGACGAAATGTATACAATTTCAGCATAAGTATTAACTAATTCATAGAAATAAAACCTTCATAACATCCATCCATTACATTACGTCCATTAAAGCGATACTGTACAACAATCGTGATACAGAATAGTCACTCTAATAAATTTAAAAGGCGATTTATTAAAAATTTAATGAAGCGAGGTATGTTACGTTCAAACCGGTTTCGATAAAAAGATTAATAATTCACGAGTTTACGGTGCTTAGTGGTACTGTTGCATGGCGGAGCGTTATCGTTCCGATCTCGAAGCGAAATGGCACCGTATAAAATGCATCTAGAGTGAAGGTTGTGTTGTTATGACACCTAATATGCATTTGGCACGCGATTCCGTGCGGTTTACTTTGCTGCTGTTAATGTAACGGGTAATAGTAACGCTGTGATTGATATGTTAATTAAGGTATTAAATTGCGAGTGCGGACGTGTCATTGGTTTATAAGAAACCCGTGCATGCTTAAAAGTAACTAGGTTATACTTTATAATGTTTCTTACCTATAAAATAATGGTATAATAGTACAAATAAGTTCAAATATTGCTATCCATGAAAGTGAATCGCAAAGAGATTTCTTTAATTCACGTAGATCCGTAGCTCTGCTACCGTAGTGGTTGTACGTATAAATGCAGCATACAATATGTGATTTCAGGCAGTAATATCATAGCACAATGCAAATATTTTTAGTCGAATCCGTTTACAATTTCTAAATGTAGATATGAATATCCATGAACTATTTCATCCACTAAATATTGCTATATTATAAATTTGCTCTGTAGATGATGTTGGCTATGATGAGGAACAAAAATTACTGCAAAGTTGTTACGTGGGAATTTCACTATGATTTATAAAATGTATAATTTACCTTAAATTATTTTTAGTTAGTTAATAGCGTGTCGTTCACTACGTTTGTTTTTCTACAGGGTGTCCCACCATCGGTATCCTAAGCTCAATGGAGATTATAGTTTTGCATACGCTGAGTACGTAAAAAATACTTATAAAATTCCAAATGCATTTTTTTTTTCGAATAGATGAATTCTTAAAACTCTTTGTATACACCCTTCACAAGCAACCTGCTCACCGTTGCCACCCGCACGTGAGCTATCGTTTAAGATTATGTTTTCATAGACAAAATGCCCACATTAGCGAAGCGTAATATGCCGGCTGCACGAAGTTAGAGAAGAAAACATGAATTTCAAGGAAAAATTTAGCAAAAAAATTTTGGCGTAATTTTGTTGTTTAAGTATTTTTTACGTGATCAGTGTATGCAAGACTACAAGTCCCTTCGCGCTTAGTATACCGATAGTGGGACACCCTGTATATCATATAATTATCTAAATATAAACGGTTTAATTTAATAGCTTCAGAACTTGCCTCATTCTTGTAAGAGGCTCATAAATTTTCTTCCACCATCGAAAGTAATGATAGAGTTCAATAACATCGTTTTAAATAATGGAAAACAGAACGTGACGTCCGGCCAGTAAGTTCGGTTTGGAACAGGGGCTGTAAATGCCTGAACTCAAACAAAGTCTGCGACAAAACACAGTCCACAGTGACTCATACTTATTAAGTACATATTTGCTCGACAACGGTCCATTAATCAATTTTTGCATTTTTAATTCGCCCCTCATTATTTGCCTGTGAATTTCATTTCCACTGTTGTTCCACCATTTTAAAATTTAAACTCGTCGGGCCTTCAAAACGCACATTTCCAAGTAATTTACAATTTATCGTGTTCGCCTGCAAATGAGCAAATATTTTTCATTTGTTAAGCCACTTGTAATTAAATATATTAAAATTTTATTTCAAAATGTGGCCGGATTGCATTTTGCTTGGTGAAAGGCAGTTTTCATTAAAACATGAACGGAAATGTATACTTTATTGAAAACATTTATGTTCGTAGCTGGTGAGAACAAAGACTTAACAGATGCTTGCTATTTAATATGTTTAATAAGCATTGATCCTATCGAATTTTTATTCATCTCAACTTTATTATCCATTTGTATAAAAAGATCACAATATGAGCATTATACGTTTTTTAATACAATACTTCAACACATTTTCTATAGATAACACCAAACAAAAAAACTTCCAATTCGGAAACATTACAACAAAAAATGAAAACCAGTTATTTTCGACGATATTGAATTAAAGGAAGGACTTTTATATAAAAGTGCGTACGGGAATATGAAATTCTCGTCGATGTTAATATACAACATAGTCGAAAGTTTAATAAAATGTGCGCACGACTACACAAGTTTCCACTTAATAGGCTGAAGTGTCGTCCAGAGCTACGAATTGAAAAATCCCATTCAAGCACTATCCGACAAATTCGTCAAAGCGGAAAATCGCTACGGACTCAAGAGGGAATGGACACTGATCAAAATATTACATATGGCTACTGTTTTCTTGTGTTTTATTTAACGTTTGTATAAAGATACAAAATATAATATAAGCAATAATTAACATAAGTATGATAAAAACCCTATTTCTTTTATTGTAGATTACGATAAATAGGTAAGTATTCTCAATTCAATGTAAATTGGTTATGTGCGTGGAACAACAGTGATTAGATTAAATGCATTTATCTACAAATATTAGAAATTCCCAAATCCAATTCACATACTTTTCACTTCAAATTATACAACATGTTAATGTGCATTTAAAATACAATCATAAACACCATTTACATATAGACACACAGTAACACACATTTGCTACGCTTTTTCCTTTCAAATTATCCATGAAAAAGCTAGCTGCAGTGCTATTAGAGCTATATCGTATAATGTTCTACAAGCACGTTCATTATGAACGCAAATAGCTTAATTGCATGACGTAAACATTTAATTAATTCGCTTATTTTAAAAATAACCACGTAAATACGGCGCATTCGAGTCGTGTGTTCTAAAGCAAACTTCTTGTTACAGCGAGTGCATGCTTAATGCCCGAGTAAATATTAAACGATCGTTCCGGAGTTTTTTGCTTTATATTTTTGACGTGGGTCCTCACTGTAATTGATAAAGGCAAAACGGCTGCCGTGACATGTTGTATATGCGAATTTAAAAGCTTCCGACTCGCGGATTTTAAATCCAAATTAATCTTGCGCTTTTTATTGCATTTCGGAAAATGATGCGATCATTAATTAATAGATGAAGTATCCGTTTCTTTAGCAACTGCTACGCATTTCATTTTTGTTTTAAGTATAGTTTTAATTATAGGCATATTTATTGATTTGTCAGTGCTACATAATTTTTGAGCTATTGCATAGCTTCTATCGCGGGCCTTGAGCGCGGGGACCGAATCCAGAAATTTAGTAACGAAAAACCTCACGCTCCCTACTCCGACGGGCGCGGAGGTGTGGTTTGAATGCATAGCATGCAATAGCTTTACCGCGGCAGTCCCCGAGTGCCACACGTCTTTTTTTTTGTATCCTAAATTAGAATCGTTATTTGCTTCTTTAATATTATTTTAGTAAACTCTATATGGAATATGTATATTACAAGCTATCCGTCTGTTTCCTAACGAGTATAATGTTATTGATATCTTACGGCACAGGTTCTACATTTATTATTCAGCATGTAAATAGATGAAAATTTCCACCGCTTTACGAAACACCTCAATAATCACGACAACTTGATCCAACGTAACTACAATGCTAACTAGACCGTCGAAACTTAAACATAATACGAAATTGTCCCTTCTAACATACGGTGAGAAGTATTCTAAATACACCCTTATCCCAAAGAAATACAATTCATTAAATAATTTGGTAGTGGAAGCAATAATTTTGTCAGAATATACACAAACTTGGTCTAACTTAAAGCTGTCAAATTTGTTTAGCGGTAGGGTGGGCCGCTAAGTTGCGAGGCTGCCGCGGGCGTATAACTAAGTGCTTACTTGCGTAAGTTACTAAATTGTAACATTTGTGTTGATAAATTAAGCTCACGGCTTGGCTAATATTAGATTGACGAATTAAATTTTATAGATAAGTACTTTATGTTAAATGTAATTTGTCAGCCCATATGTTTAAATGTTTGTCAGCCCAATTAATAAAATTCAATGTAGCAAACTATATCTGACGATTTTTCCAATTTAGTATTCCAATTCCTTTACAATACAACTAATAATGGCTTATTTACCGATGTAGGTAAATAAAACGTATCGATCATACCTTTACATAATTTAATACGAATATACGAAATACCAATCTAATACGTAACATAAACATCACATAGCAACAACAAACAACGCTAAGATCTGTATAATCTTACCCGGTACATGAAACCTTAGTTATTTCAGTAAGTTAGCATAGAGCGGTAAACGATCGCATTACAATAGCACCGGTCGGGATTCCATGGACAAAGTTTCCAAGAAGCCGGACATCGCCTGGAGACTAATTATAAAAACCACTCACTTTTCTTCATTTAATTTTTTCACCGCCGTTAAATATTAAAACTCCGTGAAACCTTATTGCTTTGATTATAGGGAAAGGTAGGGCAATTTTAAAATTTACGAAGTATAAGTAAATTGTCGGTATTTATAGTTATTGCTTTACTTGTATTAAAGACTTAAATTAAAATCCATTTATTATTTTTTCTTTCAGAAACTAGAGTTTTCATACAATATTGCTAATTTTTTAATGGAAAATATTGTACTTACTACTCCAACCAGTAACAAAACATACAATAATAATACAAAAAAAAAATACCACAAAAACATACCACAAAAATTTTGCATAATATAATAGCCTCAAAGAAAATACATAAAACCCTTTTCTCTTCCAAATACATGCGCAAAAATTATGAATTTTATTAAGTATTCACACAATATAATATCAGAGAGCTGGCCAAGCTGGCCAACTAATACAAAAATCTCATCAATGTCATCAGCAAGACATAAAATACTTTAGAACATTGCAACCTAGAAAGAGTTGATATTAGCATGCTATAAAACAAAATAAGTGAAGCGATAAGGGTCGTTCCACACTGCGTCATATTTCACAAAGTGCCCTAAGTTCGGCAGTTAACTCGCACGGTTATGGCACTGTTAACACGTGTTGACGCTCTATATTGTTTCTACTTCGTATCCAACTAAATCATCGGATATGTGAAAAAAGTTTACGAGCCCCCGTATTTCTTGTTCGCGAACATTCATGAAATTACCCCACATTCTAGCAATCACTTCCTTACAAAAGTGCTTCTTCTTTTTCATAATCTGTATTCTAACATCTTATCGTCATCATTGTAGTTAGTAGTAAGAATTCGAAATTGTATTAAAGATTAAACTCATTATCAACATTATACACACAACACACAATAACTTACACAATTATTTTTAAACTGTGTACTTGTATATTTGTGTAGTTACAACATTAGGTTCCTAATTGATTTTTTAATATACCTAACAAAAAACAATTATTATAAACGAATCAGTAGTTACATTATTCGTTCAATGAAAACACCTCCATGTCCTTCTAACACCTCAGTGTATTTAAAAAAGCTATGTAAACAATTTTATGAAACATTTACCTGAAACATTTTCGGTAGCCAAGTGAAATACAGTCATAACAAAAGTTAAAACCTATGACAAAAGTAGCCATAAAGCGAGCCATGAAATACACTAGCGTTGAAAAAATGAAAAGAAATGGGTAATATTTTCCGGTAAGCTCGGAAACGAGCCAAAACGTATTTACGTGTCGCAGTAAAAATCGCCGATGGATTATGAGCCTTTATTGTTGGAGATGATTCTGTGCGAACGTCTGAATAGATTGCACATGTGTGTGTAGCGTGTCTTTGCTTTGTAATTGCTTTCCCTTTCAATTTTGGCTTGTATCTCGTTTTTAATACTGGTTCATTGTCGAGTGGATAATTATTGTTTATTATATTTACGTAGGGGTGGAAATTTTAAGAAAGTCATTTGTATGGTTAAGATATTACACACTTATTTGCTTGTCGTATAAGTATTCAGTAGTGAGAATTTCAGATTCTATTAAAGTTTGGCATGGAATCAATTACACATAGTCTCTTTGTTTAATTATATACACTATGTAGTTCAGTTTCGATTAATTATTTTATTTGAATAGGTGATTCTTATAATAAGTCTATGCTATGTTTTCATGAACTAAATGTTTTGTTTCAAAATGCATTGTAACGTGGTTTTGTTCTATTTCATATTACTTTCACGTCTATATTAAACTTTGTTTTATATGTAGGAACAGTACACAGTCTCTTAACCAAATTTTCATAAGAGATCAGTTGAAGCGTCGCCCCGAGCGACGGGACCCTCGACTGAAGTCCACTTTGTAACATTAAACGACTCTTTATAGAAACGAGGTAAACTGGCCTGACGACATAAGTTTACTAGTAGACATTATATTCTTTATTGTTATAAAATCACATTGAAAATTGAAATATGTATATACCTTTTTCATAAATGGAACGGGAAGTTGTTTGGAAAGGTGTTTGTTTTAGTATTTCTTGCGATATTTAATACTGACAACCATTAATACTTTGCTAAGTACTTATTTTTAAGTACAAAATACAGTATTATGACGACAACTAGCTATTTAGGTATTACACGTTAGGGGTCTTTACTATTTCAGAGAGGTCTACTAAAATGGTATGTAAGTAAGTCGATATGTATATTAAGAAATGAACTAATTAATATTTTTAATTTATAATAAGGTCCTCTAAATAAAATAATATATATTTATCTTAGGTCTCTTATTCATAGTTTGAAAATATATATTTTTTGAATAACCACGAACTTATTTATTTCAGTACATATTTACTTTCAAGGCGGCGACTTGTTAAAAGCGTCACTACGAATAAGCTCAGTGAAGCGAACAGTCTTGACAGTATCATATTTGAAGGAGGGTCTGCTTTGTACTAGAAAGAGGACATCAAATGAAACTTTATTGGACATTTTCATCTGTACGCGCATCTTCGTTTAGTTGTGTTTTGACCAAGTATTGTTGAGTAAATGCAATTTTCTTTTACTTTAGTACTTTGAGTCGTGTTTCTTCAAAATAGAACAATTTTGAAAATAAATAATTTTTTTATTTATTTAAAAACATATTAGAACTAGCGAAGAGAATTTTTTGTTACAAAACTCCATGAATACATTCAAACAAAGTATTGATACGTTTTCAATAACAAAGTACGCACCATAAGTTGTGTTGAATGCTTTATGATAATAGCAATATAAAAGGAACACAACCCTTACATATCGTTCAACGGATGTAAGGAATGTTTGTTACAAAAGAAAACGCATGTTTCACAAAATAAAATTACTAAAACGTGGACAATTTCCGCGTATGGACGTATGAGGACGATTTCCGAAATGTGTTTACAATGAAGGCCGAGCTACGGACGCGACATATTTCATCGTGCCGGAGAAATGCCTTTGACTCTATAAAAATTGTACGACGCAAAACGGTACACTTGTTGGGAAAAAGTTTTGTCTTAAATAAGTTTATTTGCGACTATTAATCGAAGGCGAACATATTTTGGTTTTCTTGTTTAGTGTATACTATAAAATGTTAATCTTACGAGTTATGTTTTTGGTACAATTTTAATAATAAACTAAAATCTTATTTTCTCACTTAGTTTTTGAAGTGAAAACTTCTTTAGCGGCGTTGGGTATAAAATCTTAAACTCGCGTCAGGACACGTGGCCTGATCGAAAAAGCGTAAGACGGATTTTTTTTTTAGCCCTTATATTCCATGCGTAAGACGGATACCATTCCAAAATATCAAACATGCTGAACGTTAATAATCAAGTTTTCACTTCTGCCGGCACTCCCGGAGTGCAACCCGTCTTTTTTTAGTAGGTATATTCTTAAAATAAGTTAACTTCTGTAGGTAGTAACTTACTATTCAAACCCAAATTATTATTAACTACACTTACATTGAAATACATTAACATTAAAAATAGAGTAATATCGACTAGGCTAGTTTGATAGTAGTCTTATTTACAAAAAATGCTTTGGCTCAGTAATCCAGGTATGGCAAGACTTAAAAAAAGGTCTCCTTTTGTGCGTGATTGTACCTTCGGCAAGCGTGTCCACCTCCCCGTTCCGGTCAGTATATAATAAAGTTATTCTCCTTTCGATAAACTTCAGTTTGTCCGTCGATAAATTACCCGCTCACTCGCGGAAGTCGCCTCGGCCTTGCCAAATATTGGCTTAACTTTAAGAATACCCCGGATTTCCAACAGATAACTCGTATTTTGTAACGACAAATGTCGACAAATAATGGGATAATATTGACATAAATCATACTTTGTTGTGTCTCACTGTGCTAATAAATTTGGGACCGAGGATATAGTTTGTGATATTAGTCGAATTCATTATTGTGTGATGACAAGAATTGTGACGAATAGAAATATCGTGTGGACTAGAGACGATCGAGTTATTTTACTGCGATTTTACTAATTTATACATTTCTATGAAAATTACGTTTTTTATGAGTCGACAAGCATTACGAAATATTATTACTTCTCCAAATTACCTAACAGATTTCAGTATCGATTGAATTATTTGCATAAATAGTTTTCCTTCTCCCATGAATATAGGTAGGTATATCTTGCCGGTACTTTTTCCTCTTTGCAAAAATAAAATATCTTTCCGTTTCGCCACTAGTATTGTTTGCGGTATGCATCTGATGGCGCGGCACTAATGCCGTATGAATGAAATTTACTGTCAATATCTGAGGCCCGCATGCGGCTTTGTGACGCAAACTGTCCTCTTTTATATCCATTATTTCTCTCTTCTTGTTCAATTTTTCGACGTTTTTACTATATTTGTTGTATTTTCTACCAATTTGGTTATTATTAGAGATTATTGTTTTATGATGGCTTATTATTAACGAACTCTAAAATAATAGATATGGTTCAGTAATTTCAAACTTATGTTTTTATTTTTAATAACATTTTTAATCTGTGCTACGAGATTAACAATCTCTATATACATAAGATGACGTGATTAAACAGCGTTTGGCTTCAAAGTCAATAAACGATCTTTATTAAGCAACGTGCTAAACGCTTGAAAGATGAAGAACCTATCCATCTCTCTTTAAGCAATTTTTCAGCTGGCACTTCCATCCCAAACTTTCTTAAACTGACTGCGAAATAATGAGACCGAAACCTCCGCAGCTTATAAGCGCCCCTATAATTTGTCCGGGATTATCGAGACGACGAGGTGTATCCCGGCGATTAGTCACAAGTATCGCGAGATGAATTCTCACAGCGTTTGGATCCAAGGCTTATCTTCAGACGGGGAATCGAACGAACCCACTACGAATACTGATTACCTCGTCCCGATTAAGTATTCACGTTAAGGTGTGGAATTATCTCGATTGAGTCTGAATCACGTTGTTTGAATTAATACTTTTAAACTGTTATGCGCGTGCTGGGATCAGGAATATCGGATGATTATGTTAGTAGATGGATATTGATAGCGTATCATGTACTATGTATAATAATCGCATTAGTTATTGAACACGTATATTATAATTTCCAATGAAGACATAAGCGTTGGCTTTAATACCAGATACGTGATTAATGTATTGACAAAATCATGTTTACATAAGAACTTGACATTTTTGAAGTATTTACTTGTATTGTAACTTCTATTGTACATTTACTTATTAAACATTATGGTACATAATCCTGTCCCTTAAATTTGAAAAAGAAAACAAAAAAAATTAAATTAGTACATCAGATTCATATACTTTTCAGTAATTGACTTCATTAATATGGGCATACCCAAGGCATACTCCATGCGCCAAACACTTACCAATTCACCCATTTCATCTTCATAATGAGAAGTAACACTTCAATGCATTAATTTAAAACTTACGTGTGAACGCACATAGCGGTTGCAGCTATTAATTATCAGTACCGTCACAGGCTGCGGTTCGATGCCCAGCCGAGACGGCTGCCCCCGCTCAGACTTACCACCCAAACTTAGTTGTAATTAATTGAGGGCTTAAGTTTATTGAAGCCGAAAACTGTATGGAAATGACAGTTGCCGACACTAATACGTTTGCAATTATTTTTGGGTTTCTGGTTATTATTTTAAATTGCTATGTTTACTAATGATTATTTTTCCGACCCAAATATCGACCAATAGAATTGCACCATTCGACGTCACGTGGTACAACCTACATGGTATTATACTGATAATTTTTTGAAAATTTTCTCTGGTCGTTGACGTCAAACTGACAGGTTGAATTCAATTGTGAAATTATTGGCCGACATTTGGGACGGAAAAATAATCCCCCGAATACCACACGAGCTTCAAAATTATCTGGCATTTCCCTCAAGGTTCCCTGCAAACAAATAAAGTCGTCAAGTTTTTCAGGAAAAATCACTCGCGCTTCGCGCTCGTGATTTTTTAACCTTGACTAAAAACTTGACTCCTTCATTTGTTTGCAACGAACCTATCGGAAAATACCCGATAATTTTGAAGCTCTTGTGGTATTATAAGTGATAATACAAACATTTTGAACTATACGTTCAAAATGGTTTTATCTTATAATGATGATCACCTTTCTGACAAAAAGCTACAATATCAGCTCTTATATCGACACTACTCTAAATTTTACTCACTTACCTTTTATCAAAGTTTATTCGTACTTTAGTAGATTTTTAGGTATTTATTCGAACAAAGCATTTCAGGTTTTGTTCGAATAAATGTTTTTTTATTTTTTATTTATTTGTATTACCTGGTTTTAACAGGATCAATCTACTAGCTGCTCCCCGCGGTTTCACCTCCGTGGCTCCACTCCTGTTGGTCGTAGCGTGATGATATAAGCCTTCCTCGATAAATGGGCTATCTAACACCGCAAGAAATTTTCAAATCGGACTAGTAGTTCCTGAGATTAGCGCGTTCAAACAAACAAACAAACTCTTCGGCTTTATAATATAATCTATACTTAAGATTAGTAAAGATTATACCTTTCCATATGTTACGTGAATAAAGCAAACAGTTTCGACCAACAGTCCATCCCTGTGCCTACACCAATACACACTACTACAAAAGCAGACCATCTCAGGATATGATCCGAGTGTCCACAGGCATGATAATTACGGCACACCTCAGGCGGGCCGCAATTAATGCAGCCCGCAATCCGCTGCAGCTCGCACGTCCACTGCGGTGGGCTGCCTGCGACGTCGCATCGCATACCGGCTGGACACTGATTGATATAAGAATATTGATTGATGTCTGTAGATTGCAAAATCTTAAGAATGTATGTATCGATGATTGAAGAAAATAGAGGAGATCGTCATTGCTACTTATTTGAATTTATTAATAAGGAACGCAATAAAAATTGGCATTGTAAATGCTTTCATCATTTCATTAACCTAGATCCGATAGTATATGTCTACAAAATAAATACAAAATATTAATATTTTATATTAGAGTATACAGTATACACCTTACTATATAAAATAAAAAATACTATGCCCAGAAAGTGCAGTAATAAGTAGTAAGCACACTTTACAATATAACTCATAATAATGAATATCCTGGCACACGTGTATCCAAATATCAATTAATTCGGACCATAAGATATCGTCCCTAATGAATTCGTAATCTCGGTAATCTGTTCAATGAGAAATGGCATTTTCCAAAACGGCGCGGCGGCAAACAAATTAAATCTTACCCAAAAATGAATTTATCACGTATCTCGGGTCAGCGTGCTTAACTATTACAATGTATTTGTCCCTAAACCCTTTTTATAAGTAGGTTTATTTTAGGGTATGATAACAATATTATTTGTTTAACTGAATCATTTAGTAGTTTTATGTAAAAATCGTTAGGTAACACTAGTTTTCATAATTCACAAAAATGTACTAAATTGTAAACTGATTATCTAAATTATTATTTTATCCAGATGAGTACCTTTAATACATTTTTGGCAATATATATATAGTACGTAACGTAAAAATATAAAGCTTTGGTAAGCTCTTAAATATTTTTTTATAAAAATTACTTGATACAATTCGTGAATTAAAAAAGTTTCACGAATCTAGTAATTTTTAGGTAATCATATCAAAACAGCTTAAAAAAATTTTAGAAAAAAAAATATCTTTCAACAATCGATGTCACAAGTGTGAAAACGCATTAAAATTTAAAAATAAGATCACGATATACATACATGTTTAATCATTTCAAACTCATATTACTTTTATGACAACTTTAAATCTTACAGGAGTAACTTTAACCATATTAGATAACAGCAAAAACAACAATCCTTAAATTTACATTACAATGAAATAAAATGAATTTTATTCGAATAAACAACTTCGAACAATTACCACCAAATGTTGCGCGGCTCAAGCCCAAATATTTTAATTACGGAGTGTCCAGTAAGACCGATGTCCCCGTGGCGTCACATGGTGGTCAGTGATTAATATGCAGGACTGAGATTGAGGCACACGCCTGCCGTTTTGCTTTACTATTTGCCTTTGCAGTTGAAAAGTATTGGACTTTTAATCTAGCTTTATGTGTATCTAGTTGTATTTTGTAGTAATAAGGTTAACCAAAATGTTTAATGTAACAAAGTTATTTATTAACAAAAATATCGTTTTATCGTTGTAGTGTTTTTAGGTGTTAAATAAAACTATTCTATTTTACATCTATCAATATGTGATTACGTGTTTTAGTTATTAAATATAGCTGGATTATTTACAATCTAATGACTACGAAGAGTCGTAGCTAGTCGTAGTCGTACAGTATTCGTAGCACGAAACTAAAACTTTAAAATTCAAAATTTATTAGTACGATACGATTTCAGGTGTTTTACTCAGAGCTATGCAAAAATAATTTTAAATTTAATGATATTGAAGAGTCATAGCTCGTAGCACATTAATCGTAGCACAATACTGACACAATTTCTTGTAATATTTATTATTATACGACTTTTTATAGGCGTTTTGCTGATAGTTATGTAAAAATAATTTAAAATGTAATGATAGTGAAGAGTCGTAGCTCGTAGCACATTATTCGTAGCACAGATTCGTAGCCCGTTCTGATGGTGGGTAAATTAGTGACACACACGTGCGCCTAACTGCCCTACATGCGCAGGCTAATTGCTTGTACGTTTAACATTTTAAACCGTATAATTATTAAAATTATTATTAAAATTATTAAGCAAAAATAATCAAACATATAAAATTGAACAACGTGTTATAATATAATTTTATTCGCTTTTTTATACAAATAAATTTGTGTAACGTTACTCAATATTTCAGTTAAATATTTCATTAAACTTCACTTTTTCTTAATTCAATTGTTACGGAATTATGGGCTTACATATTGTTATGTTTATGCTCATATTATATTTAACGATGTAGGTATATACATAACTTTATTGTGAATTTTGTGAACAGTTCTAATAACAATAATTATATTTTATGTTATTAAGTTACAAATTCATGTTCCTTGAACATTCTTTATTTAAAACATATTATTTTTTTTAAACTTTTAAAAGTCATAATTTCCGGGACACCGTTAAGAGTAAAATGAAACATCCACGCTGTTATCTTCAATGTTGGCAAGAATAAAATGTGAGTTTAAATTCAAGTTTGCACAATAAATAATTGTTTCCCGAGACATAATTGCCGTAATTTCATGAATAATTACAGCCATAGAGCAATTAAATAAATTACAGCAAGAATAACGAGCTCCTTCGGGCTTTAGTTTAAACTTAGGGCGCCGGCTGTGCAGTTTGCGAATCATAACTCTTACGGTTTCAAACACTGTACTTTATTGCAAACAATGCTCATCCATAAAGCAATACAGCGAAGTTTCGAGCGAGGTAAGAAGTGTGGTAACATTTTATAAGCGCCTGATAAATTGAGGTTTCGCAAAACCTAAACACGTAACCGCAAATGGTAGCACCAAATGCGGTTAGGCTGAAAATTTCAAAAAGAGAATCGCTGCTGTCATACGCGATATGGCGGGCTTCCAAATATCGGGGACCAGCGTCGGGAGGGCAGGGGGAAAGGGGTAACTTCCCCACATGGCCAGTTAGTTACGCCGCGAATTATAGGGGCCATTACGATTCATTAAGGCCAGTTAGGCTTAAACCGGTGTTTACTCACGCACACACAGACAATGTCGTGCATACACAGATTCGCAACACGTATTGTTTCGAATCACGGTTCTAAAATGAGATGACAGCAATCTGTATTTTGTGCTACAAATAATTTTACGACCGGTTTCACGGGATTATTTGATGAATTTAAATATAGAGATTTAACTTGTAGCAATTAATTATTTATTTTTTCATAATTCTTCTTACTATACGAACATAATAATATTATATCTGTCTTAGTAATTAAACTTTTTACTGACTACAGCTCGCAATGGTTTATAATATGATATATTTACTCTTAATTACATAATTATTTACTTTTAATGCCATTAGCAAATTTCAATTCCAATAAGAAAATATTAAATCTTTATGAAATATTTGTAATTGCACTGTAACTATTCTAGGTAACGAGTAAAAGGGTTCCTAAATAAAAAGGGTGGTCCACTGTACGTGGTCTAAATCAATATAAAATATCTGTCTATAAATCGGTGTATGATGTTTACATCGTAGGGTATCAAAACGGCTTCAGTGGATTTATATGTAAATAGCTATCGCATTGCGTAGCACGTAGCTGGAGGCTTGCCAGTATTGACATTATCGGCTATGGGCACGCAAACTGCCTGTGGCGAACATTATATTCATAACGCGTTATGTTTTATATACTAAATATACCATGCGATACTTACTTGGTAGAATACTGAGAGCACATATTATGCGGAAGACAAACTCTTGTTGTGATGCTCAGGATAAGATTACGTTATAGGATAATGTGTAAATTAATATGAGAACATGGAAATTAAACTTAGAAGGTTACATATTTATTTATTTTTTTAAGACTAAAGAAGATTTTCACAATAAGAAACACTCTAAACGGGCATATTTTCACGAAAAAGTCTAACAGCAGTCTCATAACCAATCATGACGAAGTCAAATCGAGCGTTCATTCGACACAGCAATTATTGACCTCTCGTTCTAATTTCGACTTTACTGCCCTAAAAAAAGAGACGATTATACCCGCAAATTTCGGCGTAAATATCGTATCTGCCAATTTGTAGCCCAGTGCATGTAGCAGGTAAATAACCGAAGAGGATCGTTTACCGATGCTTTTGACAGCCTGTAGCGTTGAGCAAACACGCCGATTATTTGTGCGAACCATTTTTTATTTTTAGTATATTCCGCTTTGGAGGCGATCGTTCAATTACAGAACCATTTTATATATGACAGTTAGCTATAATGCCGGATTAAAACGAGCCATGCAAATAATTGATCGTAATAATTTATAAATGAATGCTGATTGTTTACGATTAGGTACCTACATGAAGTTTCATGTATGCACACATACACTATTCTCAGAATATAAAAGTAAATAACTGTGTGCAATAAACTTACAACTTTTGGACAAAAAGGTATGTCATAATACATATCTTACTTTCTGTGTGTTTTAAACTCCAATCATAATTAGTAACACTGTCATCCCTAACAAATCTGCGTTTCACCTCCGAGCTCATATAAAATCGTCCCCGACAATTTATTCTCAAACCCAGACACATTAACAAAAGCCCGCGACCCAAAAGAAGTCCGAAAAAACATAGCTGCAACTAAGCCCACGGGCTATCTAATAACATTTATTACTCGGCCGCTCGTCCCCAGCGTCCACTTCCAGTGCCTGATAAACTGATGCCATTTTTGCCGCCATTTTTATTTATAGCTATTGATGCACAATATTGTTAGTGATCAATAAGTCTAAATACGTTAATAGGCTGTTTTTAAATCGTCCTTATTACAGTGAGTTGAAATTATGTTCATTTTCAGGGACCAGGGATGTAAGATAAACATGAAACAACAGGAAACTTCTAAAACAACTAACAACGTGTTAAACTCCTTTCGGGAAACACATAATAATAAAATTCATTCAACTTTACATAATACAAAATAAACTTCATAAGTCGCGATATCTATATCATTATAATTCCTATTATAGTTACAAGTACATATTAATCATATCGATGAGAACAAGCGAGTGGTAGCGAGATTTATGCGATCGCAACTTTTCCGCTTCGCACGCACGCCGGAACTAATGACCGCCATTTCGAGTATAAATGATGTGTGATTCTGTTTTTCCTATAATGAGAACACTTACCTGACCGGTATTGATCACGTTTTAGATGAGGGGGATATCTTCATAGCGTAGAATTGTAATATAAAGAACAATACAGTATTTATTTTTAGTTCAGGCAATAGACAAACATTACAATATTGATTTTCAATTAAGTAGGTATGTTTTCACTTTTCTATGTTGGTAAATATAGGCTGCTTAATATATTATTTATTTTATTTTGTTATTTATTTATTTCTTTATTTCAGGCAACAAATGTAGTTACAGTTAAAGGTCTTATTATAACTTAAAACTACTTAAATACTAAATTAATATTAATATCACACACTATGTTTTCGGCGTGTGACGCGACTCCGGGGGGCCGGGTATCCGTCCGCGGAAGCGGCGAAACACAACTCCCTGCGGCCAAAACCCTTCGTCCATGTAGACGCTCAGCTTGGCGGTCGGTACTCTCACCACGAAGGAGTTGAAGCTCACTTTATGGCGAGACTCCAGCCGTTCCACTTGCAGACTCAAACCTGTCTTCGCATGCAAGTACTCGACAACATCTTCAGTCTTGGTACAGTAGTGCAGACGAGACACGTAGAGCGGCGTCGTCGGCACCTCTGCGCGCATCCGCAAGTTTGGATCTTTCGTTGCGGTGCCACACTTATTCTGACGAGTCAGCTTCCTTTTCTTCTGGACTTTTGTGAAGCCATCCTCGTCGACGCCCTTCGTTTTTGAAGGGAAAATTTTCCGTACGGGTGCGTTTACTATACTTAAACTGTTACATCACATTTCACTCTACTGCAAAAATTCACGAAACTTTAATTTAGATTGCGGTCATTACTTGGGTTTAGAAAATAAACTACGCAGATAAAACTTCAATCAAACATTTATAATTAAAACAACACCCCACATATATCATAGTTTGTACACATTAAAGTGACAGTATCTGAAGCGGGTTGATATTATAATTTAAGGCAATGTTTGTTTGAAGTGGACAGCAAAATCCTGCACATAAATTGGCAGCGACCGGAGTTAGCGAAACACGGTAAAGCGCCCGGGGGACCGGCCCGCACACAAATCATTGTCTTTGCTTCAGACAAAACGGTGCGCTAACGTCTTGGATGTGTTAGTTTGGTAAACATGATATTTTGTGTCTTGTCTATTTTTGTACATGTGCAGATACCTAATTATTATATTATCTCCTCTTCAGATAAAACGGTGCGCATACGATGTGTTAGTTTGGTAAACAAGATGTTTTGTGTCTTGTCTGTTTTTGTACATATGCAGATAATTATTATTACCACTACTTCAGGTGATATGGTGCTCTATTATGCGATTACATCTTGCCTATTTTTGCTTGAATTTAATATACGTGTTAACAATTTTTACGCAACTCAACATCATAATTAACCGAAAATAAAGTCAAATCCTAGAAAATACAAGTTTTTTAACTGAGGTGGGAAATGAAAGAAAATATTCAATTAAAGTTTTATTGCTTAGATAAGCAGTTAATAGAATGGAGACATATGGAAAATTACATAATCTTCGATTCAGTTATTTCTCGATTCTGCTAACTTCTGGTACGGCATCACCTAAAAGATGAGCTAGAATTTTTTTAAGGAGTATTTTTATTACAATTATATTTTTTTGCGAAAACGATATTAACATTTATATAATTGTGTATCAATCGAACATTTATAACTTAATATAAACCCACGGCTATCCACGGTCCACAGTGGCCTACGAGGAGCATTAGCCGGCCCCTCTCTTTGTCCCTTTGATTTGTGTGAGCCGCCCCAAGATCCATTGCCTAAAGGAATGCTTACTGACGCCAATAACACTTTGTTTTATTGGTAATGTTGCTTTAAAAAGCTGCTAAAGATGTTCATTTTTATACAAGTAAGAAATGAATAAATTATTTTTAAATACTTATGTGAAATCATATGCCTAAATAGGCTAAATCTACATCTTCTGCTGTAGTATGCATGTTTAAGTAAAAATGTGTACGAAATACAATTTTTTTGAATATCAAAGTAAATTTTTGTTAACATATACATGGGTCTGACATGTTGAAGTCTACCTATCAAAAAAAATCGAAACTTTATTTGGATTGGACATAGCCTCACATAACCTTTGTAAAGTGAAATTAATAAAAGCTGTTTCAAACACAAAATTTTATGAATAAAAACTTTTATTTTTTTATCATTATATACAGTAAAATGATAAAATTATTGATCAAAGTTGCGAAAAAGCGCGGACAATGTCTATAAATAATGAAAAAAAATATCGTTTTGGAAAGCTTTGTCAAATCTGTTAGACACCATTTATAAACGTCAGAGCAATGACTGCCGTGAAACCTCCCGATCCATAATTAATGATAATATCCGCCAGACGGATTTTTCATCGACGAGAAAAACTCTGAACACCGGAAAATAATCGCGGAAAGGCTTTACGCATTTATGACGGCGTTTCCAACTTGATGGACACGCTAGCCTTTTTTGTTTTTGAAATGACGATTTATAAAGCTGATATAATAATGAATTCGAGAGTATTTATTATTATAATATCACGTAACATCGCAGAATTGATTAAGAATTGTAATGTTATTATTCCCTCTCAATCATGAATTGCTAAATAGAGTAATGTAAAGCACTATGAAAATTTTCATAATATGTCATTGAAAGAGTATTCGTTTTAAAATATATTTTTAGTTTTCAGGTTTTTATGTTAAAATATACCAACCTAAACCTCTAAATATATGGTATAAAATTGCATCTAGAATTAAAATTTTATTACGGGTACTGATTTATAAAGCTAAATCGTCAGTTATTGAATTAAGTAAGTTATTTTATGTTCAACACAATCACGGACGTATGCTACGTCCATAGCCAGATAGAATTAAAAAAGCTTCATCGTTCTTGTCAAAATATGCAACAGTCATCATTTCAGAAAAAGAAAAAAAATATATCTATGGTCTCGTATCTAATCCTGCGTGACATCGGCTTCAAACCGGAGATACAACCTTAAAAAAAAAGAAATCCAAACGGAAGCAGTGAGCAGGAAGACGACAGCGCCGTCGCCGACCGATAGAATTAAAAATTTAACGAGTATCCGTTCCCTGTATTTGTGGTTAAAAGAAATGTAAATAGAATATTTAAAAAGAATTGACTCTATGAAATGATACGTCGTTTGTTTAAATTAACAGTGTAAAAATTAGCGAGTAGATTATTAGAGTCCTGGCGATGCGTCTATTATTTTTTGTTGGTCTTAGATAATATTATTTACCTCAATATTTTACAAGCGATTTAAAATATCAGGAGTGTATAATATGTCGCTGGCAAGTAGTTTATATGACAGTCACAAATAACGTGTCTGAATGTGAGTGATTGAAGTGTGTGAATTTCACCAGCAATTGCCAAAGATTCTAATCACTTATCTCTATATGATCCATTGAAATGTTACATTTTTTAGCCCTAACCTTGCGTTTTT
>CAJQZM010040702.1:0-13588 GCA_907164665.1 Colias nastes | reverse complement strand
CAAAATTCGTGTATATATTGTAATCACAGACTTAAAAATAGCATTACAATACATACACAAGCAGTTTCCTATGGTTGCGTTCTGGCTATGTATAGATTGGAAAGACGCTATATGACAAAAATAAATTGAATTGATTTACTTTGTAATCATATATCTTAATGCTAACAAGTTTTAAATGTTTAACCCTTCTGCTTAAATGAAATGTAAAATGTCTTAAATTTTCATTAATTGGGTTGTTTAAAAGAAAAATATTACTTACTTCTTTGAAGGTGTCCTTAGTTTAGATAAATAACTATCAATAGTCAAAGATTTCAGTCTGGATCTATTACTTGAAACTTTAGTAATTTTCTTTTTTATAGTTTTAGATTGTGTTACATTTTGCTGTTCACAGTGCTGCTGTTGCTCTTCTTGTAATTTTTTTGCTAGCATTTCATCATGTTTGAGACTTTCTAAATACTTTTTATGAGCTTCTTCCTCTTCCCCTTTAAGTTTCCTTAAAACATTAAGACCATTATTACACAATTTTTATTTTTTTTAAAAAATCTAAAAACCACCTGCAAATTCTTAGAACTAAACCAAATTTAAAGGAGACCACATAGCAGATACCAAATTTCAAATAAAAAAAGAATTATCAAAATTAATTCACGAAATCAAAATTACTAAGGAAAAGAAAGTAAATTGAGAACTTCCTCCTTTTTTAAGTTTGTTGATAACCATAGAGCCGACATAGATATGACGGAGCGCAATGCAGAACATATTTTACCGGACTTCAAAAAAAAAGGAGGTAATTTAAACCAAAATGTTTTTGTTAAGTCACTCAAAATGGAATACAAGCTAAACCAACCAAAGCCAATTGACTTTGATGCTTTAGTAGTGAGTTTGTTGTTGAATCAAGTGACATTATATGGAGTTTACACTGTATTTGCGTAAGAGTAACATACATACACATACATCCATCCTCACAAACTTTCACATTTATAATAATATTAGTAGGAAGGATAGGATTACTAACAACAATATTTGAGAGTAAGTTGTATTTTGTAAATTAGTAATCAAAGGTGCAATGCTATTGTGACTAAGTTGTACATATATTTGTATTGTAAAAGCATTAAGGGAGATATCTGCTGGGCATATTTAAAATTATTTATTATAAACAACTTCGCATGGCTGAATAATGAGTTATTATTTCTATTTTAATGAATAACATTTATATGTACATATATGAATAAAATGTTATAATTTTGACAAACAATGCCATGGCTTACTTTATTAATACTACTGTCTCTTGTATTTGTTTCTGTTCAAGTTTTAACCTCTCGGCATGTAAACGTTGCAATTCTGCTTCATACTCAGATCTTATTTCTCCAGGCTTGCTTAAGAGTGGCAATTTGATTTCTGAAAAGTAAGATAAGTTTAAAGTAAAAACAAAGTTTTATTTGGCTATTAGTAATATCTAATCTATACTAATATTATAAAGCTGAAGAGTTTGTTTGTTTGTTTGAACGCGCTAATCTCAGGAACTACTGGTCCGATTTGAAAAATTATTTCGATGTAGTTAGCCCATTCATCGAGGCAGGCTATAGGCTATATATCATCACGGTAAGACCAACAGGAGCGGATCCACGCAGGTGAAACCGCGGAGCGCAGCTAGTGGATAATATTTTAATAAAGATATCAATGAGGTTCCTTTTTTTACCTGGGGACAGGCCTTGGATATCCTCTCCTTTTACTTTTTTGTCGACTTCTTCGGGGAATTTGTTTTGGATGAAGTTCCACAATTTACTATTCACCAAACTTTTTTGTTTTGTAGCTGTTCGGACCCAGGAACCAATTCGTAAGCGACAAAGTGGACAACACAAAGCATTATTTTCAATGCTACCATTAAAACAACGTTGGCAAAAGTCGTGATAACATGGTAATGTTACAGGCTCAATAAGAATTGACTGACAAATCGAACATATTACATCCCTAATTTCCAATTTTTCTAATATTAATAATTTATTTTCATTCCTACACAACCGCTTCTTTGACTTGGCCGCCATTTTTGACGTTGTTTAATGTTTTTCTTTTTCATAATGGCTCATGGCTGTGTTATTAGTTCATTTTACCGATTTTCAATTTTGACTTACACTAATTTGACTTTTTAACCCTTATTATGCCATGGGGATATTATTTACCCACCTCGGCATTGCCCGCAAATTAATTATTATTTTTTGTATTTTTAAAGATACGGTAAAATTTAAGGAACGCACCTTAAGATAGATAGTTCTTTTAATTTTTTTCTAGCAACACTTCTTTCTAAACGTCAACTGTCAATGTCAGTAGACAATCGAAGTAAAAAGTTCATTAAAACGACCGTTTTTTCCCGAAATTCAAGATAGTTTTTGGATCTACGCCCAGAAAAATTCCTGTAAATATGGAATTGTTTTTAATTCATTCATTCATTCATTCAATTGTTTTTAATTCGTAAAGAAGAACGTGTTATTTATCAAATATTAACAAAATAACGTACGAAAGCTGTTACTTTGGGTAATTTTTTCTAATTCAAAAATGATGGGAAATTAATACCCTGTAGCCGTGCATGAAATCTTCAAGTGGGAATATATTTCCCTTTATCCCGTAAGGATACCAAGTAGTTATAAATAGTAAAAAGTTGAGTAAAGTAAAAAGTAATTTAAAAATTCATACATATTCAATAAATAATAAATTTAATGATGCATTTTTATTTTTTGTCCCTGTGTTAAAATCGACGAGTAAAGGCGCGGGCAAAAGCTAGTCAAGTGGGAGATTATTTCCCACATGTATGTTCATGGATATAGGGAAATAATTTCCCACAAAACATAACTTTTAATGGTTATAGGGAAATAATATCCCATCGCCAAAAAAACCTATAAGCTACCCAATATTTTACTTTTTAATACTCAAGTGTTTAATCTCGATATAACCCCGTACTGATGTATTAAAATAAACTTGTTTGAAGTCATGGCCGATTAAGGGTTAATTTTCATTAAATTTTTTTTTAATAAACATAATTTATTCATTAAATAAAAGTATATAAAACGACATTCAGTTGAATACTTGAATGTTTCGTATTCAGTGATAATTTAAATTATAAAAAATAACTGATCGGAAATCCAAATTTTGAGTTGTTTCTCATTTAGGAACTATCACTTATCAATTATTACATTCAATAAAGGTTTTACAGTACATTAGTTTAGCTAATAATGTACATTATTTTATATCAGCAGCAGAAATTATTATTACATTAAGCTAGGCTCAAAATGTACTTCACAGTTTACAATCGGTAAATGTAGCCATGAACGCGACATAAGTGTCAGTTCTACCAACATTTCAGGCGAAGAAGCCATGTTGATATTTTCTTTCTTTTTTCGTCTTGTACCGACTCACATGTATTTGAGAACGAAAACGCTATTGAAAGGAAGCACGAGAAATATGGTGGTTAGAAGTGGATTCTAGTTATCAGTGTTCTTTTGTTCTGATGATTAATGGTGGACTGAAATGTAAATGTTGTCTGTATGGTATTGTTAACATTGGATAAAACTTAACGAAAATGTCTTCTATGCATTTCGTTGTTCATCCTTTACCTGGGACAGAGGATCAACTGATAGATAGGTAAGCCTATTATCCAACTTTCTACATGACTCCATTACGGTTGTAGAATTTAATCCGATATTTTAGGGAAGCTAGAAAACACATCTTATACATATTTTGAGAAAATTGTATCTTCGACGATGACATGTTCGGATTATTATACCTACTTTTTTGTACAAAAATATTTTTTATGAATTCATGATGTTGAATAAATTTTGTCTCCCATAGCAAATTTTATGAAAAGTAGCTTTTTGGATGGCCTAACGATGATCATCTACATTCTACAATGATGTTATAGGTCAATTTGCGAACCCCGGTTTATTTTATTTTAAAAATATATAGAAAAATATGATGAATGATGTTATTCTCTTTTAATAATATAGGTATTCAGAGTCAGCATATTTAAATGACGTTACAGTTCTATGAAGCCCCAGTGTTCCTAAAATAAAACACTGGATAGCATGGTGTATAATATGTTAATAACAATGCCCTAATTAGGTTTAGAGCCCAAAGGAAGGAATATATTATGTACTAAACATTCTTTGCATTAAATTTCACAACTTCATTTAATTGCTAATGATAATATAAATTATTGCTGAAACTTAGAAACTTACTGTCTACTATCAAAATTCAAATCAGTATTCTTTTCAGAGATTAACCTGAAAAAATAAGTCAGTGATTCTAAAAAAAAATCTTTCAAATGGTCCATATTAACTAATATACCATTACTTGATTATTATATTACATATCCATACAGAATTTAAATTAAAAACAAATCTAAATCTATGAATTAAGGAATAATGGCATTAGTGGAGAATAACTAATGTTATACCAGTGTTTTGGTGTTGAAATTGAAAAACTGATATTCAATTTTATTTTCCCAGAATCTAGAGATATTTATGTTAATAATAAAATTTAAATGAGATTGTTTTTTATTTGATTGTCCATTGTTTACAAAGCTTATTTGTATTCACTTGTTGTAGGCTTAGAGAGGTTGCTGAGAGATGGAATAGATTTGGAACAGGTGCTGGCTCCCCAGCATTATGCTCTTTGAGAGGAGTGCGTGCTGTGGCTGCTGGTCCTGCTCATATAGCCTGTTTACAAGAAGATGGTACAATATGTCGGGCTGCATTCTCAATCATACCTGACAGATTGGATTTGAGCAAGGCTGATGCAAGTAAAAATGGTGGAAATGGTGGCGGTGGAAGCGGAGGAGGTGGGACGAGTGGAGGAAAGCAAGGGGGAAGTGGAAGTGGTTGTGGCTCACGTCAGCAGCCACGCACAAGAGCAAGAATTATGAGAAATTCTATCAGAGCAGCTCCAAGCTCACAAGGTACAATACATGTTTTTTATTGTAAAATTTTCTTTATTTTATTAGCAATATATATAGTATTTTTTTTTTAAGTTAATATAACAATCCTGCTAGAATATTCTAGAATTTAACTACAATAGAACAAAGAAGATTTTAATATGATTCATATTTTGTGTATAACTTTCTATTAATAATTAAATGAATAAGTAATTACAACTTTTACTACTAAATACAATAAATAAAAAGCGATAATTGAATGGTTGCTTCAACTTTATGGTACCCATTTAAAATGTGGATTATTTGATATTCCAGATTCTTAATTTATCTGTGTCCTAAATGATTCAAAATAATTTTGTATTTAATTATTTTTCTTGATTATGTTATTTCACATTTTGTAATGTATTGAAATCCATAATTCAAGTCAATACTACTTACTTTCAGTGATACGCATGATCGCGATCAAGACGCACATTATTATAAAATTATATCTCTACAAGTATAAAGGCACCTGTATAATATAAAGGCTCACTGTCAAAAAAAGTTTTTTCATTAATTGTTTTTCAAGATTAAAATAATTAATATTCATTAAAAAAATTCTGTAATTAAGTTTTTATGCATATTGGATGACCTGGGTGCACATAGGCCCATAGGGTATTTGAAATGAATAAAACACTGACTCATTTTTTTTAATTACACAATCTTTCACAAAGACCACATATGAATCAGATGTAAGGATAGTAACAAAAGTAATTAAACCAAAAAATGCTAACATATTTCAGGAATATATGTTCAGAAAAAAATTAAGCTTCTTTTATGATAATGATTCTAATAATTATTGGAAACCCAAAACATTGTAAGAATGTATGGATGCTTTTTCCTCTTTTAAAACAATTATTGATAGACTAGCGGTCCGCCCCGGCTTCACCCGTGGTACCTACATGTTTACGTTTTTTTTCATAAGAACCATCCTCGTACTTCAAGGAATAGATTCCGCAGCGCACGCGATGACAGAATTTTTATTAAGGAATTTTTTTACACCTTGGGTTACATTATTGCGTTTTTGGTAAGGATCTCTAATTTTTTTGAAAATGCAATATAGCCTATGTTGCTCAGTGAAGATGCAGCTTTCTAATGGTGAAAGAATTTTTGAAATCGGTCCAGTAGTTTATGCGTGAAAACCATACATACATACATACATAATTACAAACCTTTCCTCTTTATAATATTAGTATAGACAAGCACATAGGCTATTTTTTTTCTGGGTTCTATACAAGTGAAGCTAAATTAGTTTTTAAGCAGGATCAATATAACAATTAAAAACATTTACAATATATAACAATACAATATGATATATTATATAACATATTGTATTGTTACAATACATTTCATGAATAAATAAACACCTAGGCACACATAAACCACATTGCTCATTAAGTTTTTTTTTTTTTTGAAGTTGTTATCCTATTTTTTTGTAATTATTACCATTAAATTCTGTTCACCCTTTTTAGAATTTTATTGTGGTGTTCTTTGATTGTGAACTAACATTTAATTCTTTAATATACAGAAGAAACATCTTAAGGGCCCTTAGTAGGTGAAAACGGCAAAATGGACTGTTTTCTATGAGCTATAATTGAAAATATTGAAGCTTTTTCGCACTGAAATTTCTAATATGTATTACAGAACGTATGTGTGATGGATGACTGTTTCCAAAACACGATTGGAAAAATTTTGCTCGATAAAAAAAAAATCCTGAAGTTACCTCTAAAATATCATATAAATGCTCATTACAACCGTATTTTACGATAATAATTCGTATAAAATCACAAATACATAGGTATTTACCTTCTCGATTTCGTGACTGTTTTAGATTTAGAAAATACTAAATATTTTCATTCTCTTTTTGATAAAAATGTGAATGGCGCTTACGATTTTTAGTTTCGAGCTCGTTGATTCCATACTAAACGCGGACCCCCTCACCGCTTACCTCAGGCCCGAATAGCTGAATTTTCGCTGACCGCCTAACCCCCCTTAATATATATAAATCTCGTGTCACAATGTTTGTCCTCAATGGACTCCTAAACCACTTAACCGATTATAATAAAATTCGCACACCATGTGCAGTTCGATCCAACTTGAGAGATAGGATAGGTTTTATCCCAGAAATCCCACGGGAAAGGGAACTATGCGGGGTTTTCTCTGAAAACGCGGGCGAAGCCGCGGGCGGAAAGCTAGTATTATATAGATGTATCAGGTAGGTGCAAATGTAGATGTGAGAATTGTATTAAGAAACTAAGAATTCCAATAAATGCATTTAATACTGTTCAAATTTTTATCCAATTTAGTTATACATTATAGTGTTATGTACCTTGAACAATAATATTTGGGCATTTCTCTGTAAGCTCGGGAGGCTCTGGAATCTGTCCTATTCAAATGTTGTCCTGGCAATTTTTTTAATAATTTCCCAAAAACCGTGTTCTGTTTTGAAGAAAATTAACTATTATTTAAGTTAGATGAGGAGGCCCACTGAATTTATACGTGTTTCTCGAGTTATTAACGATTTTCCAAGAAATCCTGACAGGGGACTGTTAAGTGTGACAGAAGACTGTTTTACGTTAAAAAAAGTCACTTTACAGTAATCAAGTTTGTATTATATTTCATTTATTTTCTCGTATCATAGTCCATTGAAATGTTACATTTTTTTGGCCTAACCTTGCGTTTTTTAGAGGACGCAATTTTATTTTTTGGATGTGTAGGGGGGTTCAATGTGAAGCTAAAACCAAGTTTGTGGGGTCGCCACCCTTGTCCCACGGCCGCCATCTTGAAAATAGTGGTTGAAATGGTTTTTACGATATATCTCTTAAACTATTTATCTGATAAAAAAAATTCGTTAACATTATTTGTTGCAAATTAAATTCTCTACAACTTTGGTCCAGTAACTTTTTGTCGTAGAACTATAAATAAAAAATTTATAAGCGAAAATGTTCAGAAATTAGAGCTATTTAAATGTTTCGATAAAATTGTTTTTTATCATTTTACGAAGAAATGATATCAGACCACGAGGAACAACTTTTACATACAACATTTTTTCATTACGTCAATAGCTAAGGTTTTACAGCGCTCTGAAGTCAGTACTATTTTTCAGTACTCTTAACTATACATAATATATTGGCTATTGGCTCTTTTCCCATGCAGCACTGCAAGAACAGAACATTTCAGCCCTGCTTTTCGACGTAAAAAAAAACGTGCTTCCAGACTCTACCTCCTGGGTGGTGGGGAAAAGAGTCAATAATTAATTATTAATAATATTGCAAAATTAATTATTAAAAATATTATAATAACAAAAAAAAACACAATTACTGATGACAAATAATTATTAGTACACACATAATATATGTATAACGTATAGCTAAGAGTTCTAAAAAATAGTACTAATTTCGGAGCGCTTTAAAACCTTAGCTATTGACTTTATGAAAAAATGTTGTATGTAAAAGTTGTTCCTCGAAAAACAATCTACAAAAATGGTCTGATATCATTTCTTCGTAAAATGATAAAAAAAAGTTTTATTGAAAAATATAAATATCTCTATTATCTGAACATTTTCGCTTATAACTTTATATCGTATAAACCATATCTTCCGCTATTTTCAAGATGGCGGCCGTGGGACAAGGGTGGCGACCCCACAAACTTGGTGATAGCTTCACACTAACCCCCTCTACACATCAAAAAAATAAAATTGCGTCCTCTAAGAAATGCAACCCCAAATGTAACTTTTCAATGGACTATCAATAATATACCAAGTTTATTTATGAAAAATGAAGAGAAAACCACTTTCTTTTACCATTCAGATCAGAAATACTTGAAACAGTATGTAGTCATCGAGATCTATAAAATCTAATCATTATAATAGCAAACACCAATCCTTTAACAATAATTTATACTGTATTCATTGAAATATTAACTTTAAATAATATAATTATTAATATTTTCTTTCAAATATTTGATGTGAAATTTCAACTGAAATATATAAACCTAAGATTATTTCTGCACACAAATAAAAATTAACTTAATATTAAACAAAAATATGTGATGTTCTTAATTTTAATTTTTTTTTAATTTCGTTGGAAGACCTGCTACTAATGTGTCTTGTTTTTTTTTTATACTTACTTTTTCTATCTTCTTTGGTACTTCAACGTCTACCCTCTCATTTCTGAAACTGATAAGATTCGGCTAGGTAATGTTTACTTTTATTACTCCAAATGAGCTATACTTTCACCTCTTTAAAACTATTACACATATAACAAGTCATCCTGTATATATGCCCTCTCTAAACGGCTAACAAAGGCAAGACAGATGTGAGAGAACCTGAACTTCTCATTCTAAACTCCGAACGGCAGAAGCGCCAATCCCTGTCACCTCGCCACAAGGTGCCTTGAAAGGTTCTTACATTTATTATAATTATTATTTGTTTAGGCTCAACAAGTCGTGCAACTGGCGTTATAATTGGTGCATCGGGGTCAGGCCGAGTAGTGTCTGCAGTACCTGCTCCTTTTGTGCCTGAAGATCTGGTCACTCAAGCCCAAGTTGTATTGCAAGGAAAAAGCAGAAGCCTTATCATACGGGAGCTGCAGGTAAATATAAAATAGTATTGCAATCTCAAATCTTTATTTAAAAAGAAAACAAGGTAATAGTAAATATTTTTTTACAGAGGACAAATTTGGACGTGAATCTAGCGGTGAACAACTTGCTGTCGCGTGACGACGAGGAAGGGGAAGAGCCTGAAGGCGGTGAGGGCGGCGATGGATATGTGCCGGAGGATCTCATCTCACTACTCGATGGCGGTTTCCACGCCAGCCAGCAGGACCAGTCTGTCATCATCGACGCAGACGCCATGTTCTCCGAGGACATCTTCGGGTACGCGGCTATCAGAAGGTACACCTGTCAAGCTACGCTCCTTGGCCTCTAATGTCCTCAGCCCTCAGTGTTGAATGTAGTCCTCAATCCAATATAGCACGCAAAAGCTTACGCAATTTCTGTTTTTGTTTTTTTATTGTTTTTCTTATTAGTACTTGTAACTGGAAGTCATGGTGTCACATTGCAAAGGGTTTTTATTCCCATCTGTATCACTAACTGTTATTTATATTGTTATTTTTTTTTATCTTTTGTTCTCACACATTTTGTAGTCATTAGTTTAAATAACAGTTACTGGTATTTTGGTCACAGGAAACCCAGTTGCGTTGTGATTCCATGGCGTGTTGAATAGTCATTTAATAAATACTAAGTAGTTATATTAACAGTCGCAGTGGGGGTGGCGGTGGTAGTGGCGGCGGTCGCGCAGGCGCCAGCCGCGAGAGCAGCAGCTCGGCTCAAGAAAGACCCTCGGAATTCAGTCGCTGGCGTGAACGTCAATACTTTGGACCTCGCCGATGGCTCGAATCTGCTCTCCGTGATACTTCTTGGGACAAAGAAGGGGGTATGATTAAATTAGCACCGACATTGTTATATTTTTAATCATTTTATCTTGTTTTATACTTATCATTAATTGTATGTATGGAATGCATCATATTTTATTTAAAATATGTTATGTTTGCAGTTGAAAATAAAAAGAAAGATTCTGCAATGACAGCTTCACCTCTTTGGGTATCTGAAGAATTGGAGTACTGGGATAGCAATATTCGTTTCACACATATTGCAGCAACTTATAGTGAATTGATTGCTGTCTCTACACATGGACAGATACATCAGTGGCGTTGGGCTGACCCACATCCATATCAAAGAAATGATGTATGTTTCAATATAAAAGTGCCTTGTTTACTTTAATTACCAATATTAATGCAAAAAAGCCACTTAAATATTAATATTCATTAATTATTTTCTAGACTTTGGGTAATAGCGCCTATCATCCACGTAGCAATTATCTTGGCTTACTTTCGGGGGAAAGAATTGTGAATATCAGTGCTGCTGGTATAAGAATCTCGGTTTTGACTGACTCTGGACGAATTGCAACATTCTTGGACGAGTCTATTGGTATGAATATAATTTTTTTAATAGTTAATTTTTGCTATCTGCTCTAAGTTCTTATTATATTAACAAACAATTTCATTCGTAGCTCACGCACCTGGCGCTACGCGTTTGGAGCATCCACTGCAGACATTTACAGAGTTTGGTTCAGACAAACCAATTTCTCTTCATGTATGTTCACTGTATACTGTTGCAAGATTGGACTCTGGAGCATTGTATTGGTGGTATGTTTAATATTAGATTCTCTAAAAAGTAACTCGACCTTGTTTTCATAGAAATTTGATACATTTATTTAACTAAAAATAATGGTCCAATATTTTACTATTTGTAGGGGTGTATTGCCGCTCGGACAGCGTGCTCGACTTTGGGAAAAACATCGTGCTCGATCTCGTAAACAACAGCGTGGTCACTCGTCGACTACTCCGCAAGATTTGCAAGCAGGACAAAGTGTTACTATGAAAAATGCACCTATGTATCAGCCAGGAGCTGTTGGTAAGTTCATTAAATTTATGTACAGAAATTTTTGGGGTTGATTGTTCAATTTTACTTATAATTAAATAAGTACAAGGATAAGTATTCAATATGAACTGATTTATTTTTCAGGATTTAATATGTCAACTGGAGTGCCTAAAGTGGGTATCCTACAAAATGCTGCATGGAATCTATCTGACACTTGCAGATTTAAGCTCCTACCAGCTCCACAGCCTGATCGCTCGGTATCTGACAAGGATAAAAGAGATTTACAGGTTTGTTTTTATAATGTTACTGTTCAATATGCGGGTGCAATTTTTACAAAAGTAAAAAGTTTACATTGAAACTATTTTTGTTCTAGAACCAATCTCCTCTCACTGTATCATCCGTGAAGGCATCATCGTCAAGCAGTTCAAATAAGGACAATGCAAAAGATAGCAATAAAGATATGGCGGACCGTTTGGACATGCCGCCACCACCAAGCCCTGCGTCTTCTACCTGCAGTGACACCAGCACATCACACAGTAAGTATTATAGTAAATATTTCTAGGACGGTGCATGTCAATTAATGTTAATTATTTTCTAAAATAATGCTTTTATTTTAGAAAGGGCAAAACGTGTCACAGTTCGTGGCGAAGAAGGCTCTTCTAATGATGGTACTAAACGTGACGAAGAAGAATGGCCGCTTAAAGAAGTTGTTTTCCTTGAAGATGTGAAGAGTGTGCCACTTGGTCGTGTGCTTAAAGTTGATGGAGCATACGCGGCTGTACGATTTCCTTCAGTTGGAAAGGATGGAAAGGAAATAATTCCATCTACCCCAGATGATTGGACAGCACTTCTACAAGATTGTCGTTTAGTTCGCAAAGATGATCTAGTTGCTGTTAAATGGGGTGCTGGTGGCTCAGCTGGTCCTCGCGGACCCGACTGCTTGCAACGATCTCCACGAAAAATCGCACTTCCACCTGAACTACAAGTCATTACTATTGCTGTAAGTATATATTTATAAACCACTAATGGCCAGTTTTTTTCACTATATTTATACATATGTAGTTTAGCTTTTCTGTGAAATAAAATGGCAATCACAAATAATGAATCGAAATATTTCCTTATTCGAAAAGTGTAAAAAACGCTATCAATATCATTCATTATCTGTAAATGGTTAATCAAACTAAAACATTTATTTATTCAATCAGTGCTAGAAGCACTTTTGAATCGTCACAGTTTTACCATTTACCATCGATTCGGAAAGCAGTAACTATGGAAAACAATCGGCACTAAGGGCGCTTAAAATTTATGCGTTTCGTGCGACAGTTCCGCGCCGCGAACGTCCGCGAGTGGTCGCAGTACCGGCGCCGCACTTTTGACGCACAGAGCGTTTTGTATGAAAAAAGAGGAACGGCCGTGCGCTCTACGTCTAACGCACCGCAGCCGTCCGACACGAAACGCATAAATTGAAAGCGCCCTAAACTCCATAGTTGCTATTTCAAATCATCTCAATTTTACATAATCATATTTTCCGTATATTAAATCTCAGTATAATTTTTAATATATATTTTTAGGTTGACAATCGTGGCGTGCACGCCGTAGTACGACGTCCAGGTGGTGCATTGGCTTATGCCGTATATGCCGTGGGAACAACACGTGCTCTGACAGATAGTGTATTTCCTACTGACCATACTGCCCTGTTGGGGCACTCAAATGGACATTTGATTCAACTGGCCACTGCTGCCGAAGTAAGTTCTTAATTTATTATGTTTTAAGTTTATTTATAAAATAAACATATTTTTTATATTTTCAATCTGCACCCATCATAATATATTAAATCAAAAAAAATAAAATAAGAATCATGAATACTTTTTAAACTTATTTTGTTCTTATTTATTTTATATTAAGAAACTTGTAACATATTTCACAACCTATTATTTTCTTACGTACTGTATGATATGTGGATTCCCGATTTGACGCTCAGCTGAGCCAGAGCGGGTCGCTAGTCTGACATATAATAAATGAACTCAATAACAATCTTATGTTGTGTGTAGGGAAGCGAGCCAGTAGTGATGATGCTGGACGGCAACAGCGCGCTGTACCCGATCGCGCGCGACTGCGTCGGCATGGTGCGCGAGCCGCCGCCGCTGAACCTGGCGCCCGCGCGCGCTATCACCGCGCACGCGCTGC
>CAJQZM010040701.1:0-33656 GCA_907164665.1 Colias nastes | reverse complement strand
TATTTTATACCCGTGCGAAGCCGGAGCGGGCCGCTATGTTTTTATATACAACGTTCACAGTTTTTCTGTAGTGTATTTAGTATCAGCATTGCACCCGTGCGAAGCCGGGGCGGGTCGCTAGTACTTTATAATATGTATTAATCAGAAAATGCTACATACTAAAGTAATTTCTCTTTCTAAAACATATTAGATACACAAACACTAAGTAGCCACTATAAATAAAAGCAAATATCTAATTACAAGCTCTAACATTAAGATACAATAAATACCTATATCACAAATGTAGAATGTAAAAGAGGGTAAAAGACTTTAAAAGAATTACTTCCATGATAATTATGTCTTATAACCAAATAGACACCTAAACAATTATTCCGCATCTTCATGTTATGAAAATCGTATTAGCAAGCAAACGCTCTAACGTGTGAAAGATAAAGCCTCTTAAATCAGGGTAAGTTATGTCCTTACCCAATGAACATATTCGACGTAGCAAATTGAATTAACGCGGGCGCGTGAAATCATGCAGTTATTTATCACGAACGTATAACTTTGAAACATGTTAGTAGATTCCAAATGAATAGCTTCCATAAGAGAGCATTAATTCGACTCCGCAAAGTAGGCACGCTCTGTCGCGTCGCAATTATTGTCAAAGATTAATTGTAACACAATTATTCTTCGCTTGCTGTTACATCTGTAAACAGGAATGTTTGTGTAAAAATACATTTGTATATAGGAACATTTGATACGATATTGAAAGAGGCATAACAATCGACAACGTTTTAAAAAAAAGTATTTAAAATAACCTCTAGGAAATTTTATAACAATTTATTTTATTATAATTAAATACCTGTAACTTTTTTCAGTTTAAATCATTAATCATTAGTTCTAATTGAGTGATACGATTTCATACTGCAAAACAAGTCGTCAACATTGTACAGATTTTTCCATAATTTGCAATCTCAATCGCGCCCATCCGAGTTGTATATCCTATACTATAATTAATTGACATAATTATCTATGTTACAAGGTTACATGGTCTTTATTTCGATACAACTCTCGACGGATTCTGTTGAGTCCACGCTGTTCATTTGTCACTTGTCACTAAAATTACAAAAAGCGCGGTCGCCGAGGCGCTGTCGACGTAATGAGTTTAATTTCAACGACTACTAACCGTTATTCACAATTAAATGTGCTGCAATTATTAATGTGGAAGCGTTCCATTTTCAGCAAGGATTTCGTTATTTATTGTTCTGAATTATTTCGCGAATATCTACACTAGAATACTAGAGATATAACTTGTAACGTTGTCCTGTGTAATAAATATTTCAAAATGATTATATTGCAATCTTAAAAGAATAATAGCATTCGTATCTTTGGAAAGTTCTTTTATTTTCTCTTTCGATTACAAAAGAAATAGATTTAATTGCACCGTTAGGAAAACAAAAGGGACAGGAGTTCGTAACTTTTAAAGATTAATTCTCTCGATAAAAATTTCACGCCTGAAAGCTTGTAACTATCTCCTGAGCAGGGGACCACTTTTACAGATACCAGTAACGTGACATAGACTTAAGAAAATATAGACAGGTGTCTTTATATAAATGTAAAATCATGAAATAAAAACGTTTTTTATATTAATATTTAAATAGGTACAAAACGTTTTTGTTCACGTAAAAGAGTGATCATTATCACAGATTAGATTACAATATTCTCAATCATCATTACATCTGTTAATATAAAAATTATAACAACAAAAGATCTTTAAAAGTAATCGACTTTCCGTTAATATAAATTTTAATGGATTAAATATAAAGTAATAACCGTTTTTTACAGAAAACTAAATACTTTTCCCTTTGAGCTTTGTAGTTTATATAAAGTAATTTTATACGGCGCACTTGGCCTCAAGCGAGAGGTCTCTGTCTTTTAAACCAACAGTTCTTTAATGTCAGTTAAGGAACATTTTATCTTTCTTAGTTTGTCCCATCAAAAGAAAAGGGTACAACTCAGTGACATGATTCGGATTGCGAATAAGATAAAATAAATCGGGTTTTATTCCATCGTCTTTATATTGTATCTCTGTTTAGATGAATATTGGTTTAATAGAAATGTTTGTGGGAAAATATCGGGTCATTTATACGACAATACTGTCGTTGTAGGGGGCTGGCGCCAAAGGGCTGTTTTCAGCTGAAATTGATCTTATCAACACATAATGTGGTTCAGTAATGAAGGAATCTGAATCATATAATAATTCAAAGGAACCATCAAAGACCCCGTGGGGAGGACACGTTATTTGTACGTTCGAAGGATTTATATTTTTATATAATAAGTAAATTTCTTTGAAATTATGATTTAGCAGCCAAGATGTAGATATATGAGATAAGATTATTAATATACTGGCGTCTGTGTTCTGTTTAGTTGTCGAACCATTTACATCTATCTGTCTAGCTCTAATTTATATATTATCTTGCTTTAAAATCAACCAAACGGTGAAATAAATGATTAACTTTATTTCAGCATCCAAATGCAATATACTTTAATCATATCTAGAAGATTCAAAAGATAGAATAGGAAATAATGTAATGAGCGATTTTTATGCGAGATTTTTATATTAAGTTTCAACGACGTCAGAATCACAAAAATCTTCTTTACAACCAGAGCAGCTTTAGGCCATAAGAAATATTATTTCATTTTAAATATAACAATGGCCACATCATATTTAATGTTCTAAAAGTGAACAATGGGCAAGAAATTGCGAAAAATAAAGAACTGGTAAGTGCTCTGTGAAACAGATTAAAATTTTCTTTCTTAATGCTTTTTCCTACGACGAACAGACAGATAAAGGGAGTCATAATGGGAAAATAGGAGTCGTTGTTTTGTCAGCCCCGGGCAAAAACTATGCAGAGCAACGTTCAGTGAAACAAAGGATTATCCAATCTATGTTTTTGTACACAGCAGTAGAAATATTTTACCGAGGGATACAATCACGTCGGAAATATAATTGAAACGTTTCGCGTGCCAGAAATTTATCCGAACGAAATACTGTTTTATTACCGAAATTAAATCTCAATTATATATGTGCCGTTATTTATGTTAATTCCGATAAAAGAGACATGCTTGATCGCATCACTGTTTTGTATGGTAATGTGATATAATGTGTGGTCGGATGTGTTTTCTGATTGGGCTGTAAATCAAAATGACTATTTGTTTAATTGTGTATTTTAATAAGCAATTCGATGTATTTTTGTATATTATAGGAAAGCGACGTCACTGGAGTAAAGATGTGATGCGCGTTGTTTGTTCTTTCTCTAAAATCTGAAATTATGTTAAGCACCCACTAGAACATCATTATGTCATAAATCATTATAGGTAACTACAATTTTAATTATTAAATGAATTTACTGAGCAGGTTGTTTTCATTGTTCTCACTTTCTTTAAAGTATACGGATACGTTTTTCTACACTGATAAAAAAATATTAAATAAGTTGGTACGTACGTATTATGTTCGTTCTAATGAAATTAGCGCATTTGTCAAAACAATGGGGCTCATTGCCACGTGGTCGCCATTTTGCAAAACAGGCCATAATGAAAGCAATTAAAATGTATGGAGGCTTAACTGCAATGCCCTGCATCGAAATTAATTTATAGTCACGACAAAATAACCCCAATTTTGTGTCGCTTCACCCCTTGCTTTTATGTGTATGTTAATTGTCCAATTTTAAGACGAGTAAGTGGTTTTGTTAGACCGCATGGCTGTAAAGATATTAAAGTTTAAAGAGCCTCTTAATTTTACAAAGTCATTATTTAAATTAATTATTATATCATTAATACTGGAATATCAAATGACGGATAATGTGCTTGTTTAAATTAGTGTAGAGACAAATCCAAGAGTAAAAAATCTTTGATTAGATATTTTACGTGAATAAATTTTTGATTTTCAAATTGCATGGATTTGATTGCCCATTAGGCACTTGATTAAAGAGGTCCCTTAACCCATGTCCGTGTACCGATGTTATTCAAGCCGCGTCAATTTAATGTCACCCTAAATTTTAGGTTCTAAGCCAGCAATTGTCCCTTCACACTTCCCTCTCACCCAATTAGCGGCCGCCTAACGTTTTAATGTCTCAATATAGCCTTTAAAAGTGCCGTTTAAACCATTTCATGTATGGATAATTGCAGATGTTGGATATAATTGCTCTCACTCGGCCTGAGGATAGAACTTCGATGACAATTTTTTGATCGATTTGTAACTGTAGGTAAGTGAGGTGAACGTTCTTTTTATAAGATCATCAACTACATTTCATTTCAATCACACATTTTCGTGCATTATTTATCAAGCAGTAAATTTTATACAAAACAACTTCGAAAGGCGCTCGTAATTACCATTTACAGATCCCTTAAAATAAACAAGTTACCGATTATTTTTAAGTATAACAAGCAATCGAGGGAATACAAGGTTAACTGCGCAACAGATAGGGGATCTTCGCCAAAGCACCGTAATTCTATTAAATGGTTAAATAATTCAAGCAAGTTCAAAGGAGATGCGCTTTCAAAAGTAAAATGAACCAAATAACTCCGTAGAAAGAAGCGGGGAAGGGAGCGGAGTGCAGTCACTGAAATGTGGCCTTTCAACTTGCGAGTATTCAACGTCAGATATCGATGTACATAACTTAATATTTCTACTAATTTATGCCTTGGGTCCTTAATCTATCGCTACGAAAGTTAAGAACACAGAAAAAATTAAGTCACTTAAAATATAAGTAACTCATTTTTTTGTTTCAAAGAGTAGGATATGAAGGTTTATTTTTGTATTATAGTAGGGTATATTTTTTTAATTTATATTTATAATGTTGCTTACTGTAAAACCATTCAGTAACGAGTAAATGGCTCGTAACATTCTGTTGAAACTATGCACGAAAATGACCACGGTTGAAAATATTTTGTTTTTTATGTCTCGACAAAGTACTGTAGCATCACTAAAATAAATCGCTATGCAATGGCTTTCAAACGAAGGGACCGAGCAATAAGGTGCACAAATTAGAGCAATTTAACTTTTGAACGTGTCTCTTCAATGGGATGCATTAAAACGTACAAATAAATTTTAACGAGCAGAGAATGACTAAGCAGATACGTGAATTCGCAACGTATTTTTTTATGTTATTTTTGATGAAAAATGTTATTTTACATTGAAAATTCTGGAGCCTACATAAAATTTTATTTTATTGACTAAATGAATGGTAAACTCTGAATATATAAAATGTTTGTACAGCGTATATTCACATGATGTATTTTATTTAAAATTAATGAGATTATAATGCGTGAACTGAAAACGTTTGCCAAAGCATATAAATGTTCGTGAATGATTTAATAATCAATCATCTATAGATGCAAGGATAAATTTGTAAGCAGATATCTAATACGGATTTCTATATTGTTATTCCATAGAATAGTCAGTAATAATAATATAGTCCCATAGGACGAAAGTTTGACAAGATGGAGAGAGGAAGATCTCTATTGCGCATGAGATTTTTTATTTTCAATCTTGCAATTCAATCGTTAAAAAATTAGGTATATGATATGTATACCGTATTCACGTACTATATTTCATATAATGAGAAAAAACACCGGCTTTATTTTATTTTATCTTTGGGCATCAGTATGCCCAAAAGTTATGATTATATATGTTACCGGAAATGTATGTAATCCGTCATTGTATACAATTCCTAGGAAATGTATACAATTCCTAAAATCGCACGGAAATGTGTGAAATAAATTATTTTATACACATTTCCTAGGAAATCTATACATTTCCTAAATAGCTATCGGAAATGTAAAACATTTAAGATATTGATATGTCGCAGGCAAATTGTATATAATCTGGCCGTTTACAAACGGTCGGCATTTTGTAGTAACTATGCCGATAATTCGTAATCAGAAATTTTTGGTTTGGATAAGGGGGTGGGTTAGGTTAGGTTCGTGTTTTTTAAAACTACACAGAAATAGGAGCCCCACGAAGTGGGGCTCCGTCGGCTCGCGACCGTCTTTTTGTAGAATTTTGGAAAAAGACGAATTTTCGGCATATTATAACAGCTAGCCGTAATGTAGGTAATACGGCGGATTATACAATCCGACTGCGCCAAATATACGCGGGGACAGCGGGACGAGGGGACTGATTACTTGCCAAATGAAAATTTGATTTTATAAGAATAAATATAAGTTGATTTTGTGATATTTACGTTAAAAGTTAGATAGTTGATTTTTAAAATGTTAATTAGTAAGATAATAATATGAACATAATATTATTACAATTTTACGGTATGACTGTTACCCGATTGTATCAATAAGAGCTATAATAAAAAAAAATAACAACGTGTTTTATTACAGAAAGCATTTACTTTACACATTTCCTAATACGATATTGGAATTGTATACAATTCCTAGGAAGATTATACATTTCCTAGGATATGCATGCATTAAATAGTTTTTTAAACAATATTTTATACATTTCCTAAATGGTATCGGAATTGTACACATTTCCTAGGAATTGTATACAATTCCTTGATTTCATACATTTCCGGTAACATATACATATGAAAATATTACGTCAGTTTTAATAAAAGACTACCTACATAAATAAAGGTTTATTTTTAAGTATTTTGTTTTTGATTTCTAGTTTATTTAGAGCATATTTTTTGATCTATGAGTGCATCTTTGTGAACAAGGTTTTACATATATACATTTAATATTACGCTGGTAATGAGTACGCAGAATTCCAGAGCAAAGATACGTTATAATACTTATACATGAAAACATAATCCAACGCTCAAAGGCGGTCCGAGGAAAGATTCAGTAATTAGGTGAAATTTTGCTTTGAAATTATGGTAAAAACATTCCATTCAGCAGCAGATAAAAGATTTTTATCTTGAGCTCACCGATCGTTGATGTAAATAACGAACTCATTTCTTCGGGATTTTCCTGAAGAAAATTACTTTTATGAGCTTTGAATAAATTGGAATTGGTTAATTTGCGGGAAATAATTGTTTGTTTATCGTGGTTACGGTTACGTGTTACGGTACAGTTTTTAGGCAAAACTGCGTATCTACAGATGTTATTAATGAAGTTTTAATTTTAAGTTATTGGTAACGTAGGTAGTATGATTTTAATTTTTTTAGGAGTACACAAAGACCTTAACCTATTTGATGTTGAATCAATTTATTGCACTATTCAGATAAAAAATAGAAAAAGGAATAGTCCTTTTTCTATTTTTTATCATTTATTTCTTTACACATTAAGGTTATAAATTCAATTTGAGCAACATGATTCATCTTTAATATATTACGTCTCACTTTATGTGTATTGGGCTTTGTTCTCTACCAACGTAAAAAATATTGCATGAATACCAGAACAAAATTTGTCTACTTTTGTTGGTCAAATATTAAGCTTCGTTCAGGGAATATCCATAAAAAATTGAATTTTTATCATACAAAAGAGTAAAAAAACGTTAGCGAAAACTTTGGCGGAAACGAGATGAAAAGTTAGATTTGGATACACAATCGCAATTTCGAAGTTGGCTGTTATATAATTCAAATCTTAAGTGGATTTTTGAATTAATTCAATTTTTGTAGAACTTTACAGACGGAGTTTTATTTCAACATTCAGACTTTAATGGTACTTCTATCTTTAGAGGCTTTGCAGCGAAAATTAGTTTCTCTACTTAATCTTTTAATAACTTCTCTCTTACTGTATAACACTGGTTTTATGCAATTATTTTATAAACCTGTACAGAAATGAAAATATTTCACTTATTGTTTGGCTTTTCGTTAATTTATCCTAAAAATTGTCTGGAGTAATGCTCTTATGTTTGTTTAATTTAAAGCAAGTATTAACTGCGATTAAATAAATATCTAAATTACTTGAATAAATGAATGAATTATTAAATGTATAACCATTATGAATCATAAAGAATATGGTAGGTTCTGTAATATTAGAACGTAAGTACTTAAAATAACAGTAACATAGGTAGGTAACATAAGAAAGAAGTTTCAATTCTCTGTTAACCTATACAATATTACCTTCATCATTCTACTAAGAAGGAACCAATAAACGTCGGGAAATATAATATTACAAAGTACAAGATATTTTGTACACAAGAACTACAAACTAACTACAATAATAATGTTCTGAGCGGATAATAAACTGTAACATTACTTCGCTAAATACTCAGCTAACGTAAACATTTTCCAGTCCACAATAGCAAGACTGGAATTAGACGCAGAACGTTCTAGAATATTTCGTGTATTCCAAAATTTACTATATGTCTGCTTCGCTTAAATAGACGTGTATTTAACGAGTTTCCTTGGCCGTTAAGTGTTCGTCCCCTAGCAATAATGCATGACTGTCATCGGCTGATATTATCATAAGATAGTGGATCATAACGTATGGAAGTGTATAGGCCAAGTTTGAATAGATTAAGGTAGATAGCTACGAGATATTAGATATCTGCAGGATTATTTAACGATAGAAGTTAACATTTGAAGTTTACATTATAATTTGACACAATAGGTTTGGTATTATCCATTGAGTTATAAAAATAAATTCTGTACTGGCTGTGTGAAAATATTGTTAAGTATATTTTTTATATTCTGATCTCTACATATTTCTATGATTATCTCTAGGTATATGTTTTCGAGAAAATTTATGAACATTGAGAAAACCTAAAATATTTCATATTTTATGCATATAAAACAGTTCTAAGCAACAATAGATGGATATACACAATACAATCAGTGACTTAAAATTCCAACGGGTTACAACAGAAAATTTTAGAAAGTGCCTTGTAAAGGAATAGAACGCATTTTATAAGAACAGTGAATTTATAATACGGCGAGTCATCAATAATTCAAGTTTTCTTTCATCGTTGAGTTGTTGATTGACGGAGTTTCACAAAGTAAATCATTTTGACATCGCTTTGTGTACTATAAATAAATTATTCCTGCTTTCTTATAACTAATGCCTATTTAACTGCTATTATAGAAAACATAATTGTAAAATAATAATAAAAAATATCGTTAAAATAGCCGGCATTCATGCAGCTATTTACTTAGAATTCACAACAAGCTTTCTGTCTTTCTCACACAATTTTAAATACCAATTATGATTAGAAGGAAGATCAGTGAGTAATAAACTGTTTATTTTCCAAATGATTGAGTTTGTAGCGCATCCAATTTAACTATAAAAAATAAAGGCCTCCATTTTCACCAGTCCATAAAACGCGATTGGCGAAATTATTAAAAACGTATATTATAAAATCCGTTGTTAAACCTTAATCGAGTAATAAAATAAATTGTCCCCGCATGATTCCCATGGCGTGTTCAGCTCGGAGTAAACGTAAATATTAATTTGGCCCGTTTCACAATGATATGTTTACGGGGAAAAGCTTTAAAACTAATGGAAAACTTTATCGACGACATTTTTATCGAGAGAAGTGCGTACGTTGGAAGCGATTGTTTATCACGTTCGAGATTGACAATTTCCTTATAAGCTTCAAATAAATAAAGCTGGATCAATTGTTTGTATTGTTGAAATAAGAGTGTTACATAACATTACCAAAAAATATTTTACATCGTAAACGTGCGCAATCTGAATTTTAATATAATTACAATGAATATAAATGTTTTATAAATACTAGGTACTTACTCATTTAGGTATCTACTTACCTTGATTAACAAATCATATTACAATCAGCTTATTGAATTAATTATCTCTACTGGCAGTCATTAATTTTTGATTATCAAAATCTTATCTTTGATTTCCTCATTAAATGGAAAATGAAGACGTAATTGATTCATTATAGGCTCACGCATTTCACAATGAACCTCGGAAACTTTTAATCTGGCTTAAAGAGCATCGCTGGAATTAATCAAGGCACAAGGAAGCATTGGAGGGTCACGTGATTGGAAAAAAATAATTGTAATTGTAATGAATGTTTGTACTAACTATTCACGAATCACGTTCTTATAAATAAACCCGGTTTTACTGTTATTGGTTCTTTTCAAAGTTTACAATTAGGTTAATTAAATATAACCGCGATTTTTTTTCTTAATTACCCGCGCTTTTAGCTCGTAGCTCAAAATGTCACAGATTATCAAACCACAGTTTATATAAAGATTAATAATTGGTTGTGAAATCACGCATCATTGAAATACATGTATAAAAAAAACAATATTTTTTCATATTTTATGACATGAAAATAATTCGTTAGAGACATGGTAAAACATATTATTTTGAATTTTCTGTACAAGTTCTGACAGAAAGACAGCGCGCGGTTTTATTATCTGCGAGTCATTTAGATGAAAACACAAAAATACTGGCATGCTAGAAAATAAAGTCTGTTTTATTTATTTAAATGTAACGTGTAGGTATAGAGTGTTTAATATAAAATACAATTTTTCTCTTTTATATATTATTTATTAAAACTTATAAGTCTATCTCGACCTATCTATACAGTGTAAATTATACTTACGATTATTAGTAATCTGTGGTACAATACTAATTATACTACACTACTAATAAGTTATAATATGTAGTATAAAGATGTAAATGAATAATATCAATTCCACTCTCTCGAGACAAAAGGTACTCTGACAAAATCAGTGAGCGTTCAGAACGTTACCAATTTGTCGCTATTCTATCATCTGTGTGTAGTATTAAGTGCAAAATAAACTTGGCAAATTTAATTAATACGGAACGTGTGTACCGTGGTGTAGACAACGCTAAGCTGGAGCAGTGAGATTTAATTACATCTGGTGCAACGAGCCGCGCGATTGTCAACTTGTAAACCCCGTATTATGAACATTGGCGGGATGAAAAAAGGAATTCTTTGTGACAATGGAAATGATATCTAAGCAATGCGTAGGTTAGGTTTGGTGAACGATTTGTGGAAAGTCAATGAAATTGGTAGGTTGGTACAATTGTATTTTAATGTATTGGAAATAAGTGTTTATTTTAATTACGAATATAAAATAATTATTAGCTAAGTAGTAGTAGTAGTAGTAAGTAGTAAATAAATTTAAACAAGTAGGTAACGGGTTACTTTTAATTTTTCCTATAAATTATTTCGATATTTTTTTATTGTAGCTATTTGGTAAGTAAATTATTAAAAATGTACTGTGCATGTAGATTGTAGGTAGAGGTACACAATATACTTATTTATTTTAATTACCTTTATAATAATAAATCTATGTATTTGTACGTGATTGTAACTCATTAGCCTAATTTAAAAACTCGCTAACAGTACAACGTAGCCACGTATCATTTAATTAGTGTTCTACAACAACATAAAAGAGTTTCCTACCATACCTACTTAATATTAAACAAACGTGCAAAGTTTTTTCCCAAAATTATATGGTTAATTAGGGGGAAAATGTAAGGTTGTCTCGGGCACGTAGCGCCGTAAGCTATTAACTTGTTACATCCTAATGCTCTGTTGTTAATTCGTATATTTATAACATTACCTTTATTAAACTGTACGTGCAATATATAGCATGAGGTATGATATAATTCTATACAATGAAATTGGCAATGTAACATATTTTATTACAAGTATTCTGCTCAAGCTCAAGTTCAAAAATGTTAATATTTAAACATTAACAACATTATAACATGCAATTAAGTTTAATAATTCTTTGATATGTAGATACTGTTATAATAAAATATAATTTACTCTTTCCAGTAAAAGTGTCTAAATAATATTGGGAATTAGCTTTGAGAGGAAACAAAAGATAAACGGAACCCATCCACATCACACATTTCATAACATTAATCAAAATAAAAGAGATTCTCAATTCAACGTATAATGTGTTTTTTGTTTTATTGGGGATGTAAGCTGAATAATACATGCATGTTTTGGGAGTTGGAGGAAAACGCAAAGAAAAATTTTTTCCGTTATTTTGTTTTGGAACATTTCCTTTGTAATTTATTCCTTTACATGAGCGACATATAACGGAAAAATAAAATAAGATCCGCTCCATGTTGATTCGTTCGATATATTTGTTTAACTTTTTCCTCGAGTACCATTTCACGATATTAAAAAGGGTTGTTTCAAGGATGCGGAAATATAAATAAGGTTTTGGTTATACATTATTCGTTTTTGTTTTATAAGTTTGCTTTACTTCAATCATAATAATGTTTATTTCAAAGAAGGTCAATAACCAATATTGTTAGCCTTATTTGAAACTTTTAAAGCTTTATTTATCTGATATATGATATTATAGAGTTAAGATATATACAAGAATTTATGTCAAGACTTTTCGTATAAAATCCCGCAAAACTTTAAGTGCTCACTTTGAATTTTGTAGGATTTCTTACATTTTCCGGCAAAGAATCTTAAAAACGCCAGCAACAGTATTTAAAGGAAAGTCGTTTGACCTCAATTCTTAAAAGTTTTCCTTTTCTTGAAGATTGATGTTTGCGAAAATGGTTTTTGAAAAAAAGTTCGGAAATGTTTTAAATACTTCCCTGAGTTAAATTCTCATAGGTATAACTTGAACGTTCACAAGAAGATAAAACCTGAAGCAAAAATTTTAAAACAAGATTTGTGATTATAAGATATCTTAATTCACAATCATCATTCACCCCATACCACAGAATAATAACTAGTAGCTATACTAATATATTAATCGCGTATCCGCTTTTCAGTCATTCCGTAGTCCTGCTAACTACCGGGCAACTCATCAGAATAGTAAGAGAACAATCTCTTACTAGATATGTACTCGAAAAGAGTAAGTAGCAGAAGTAGAGATAGTACGAGAACCGTCTTAAAAAAGCGTCAGACTTTATTTAATAAATAATAAAATAAAATTAATCTTTATTTCACCTTTGATTGTACAATATTGAATATGAGGCTCTGGCTCTCTTGCTAGACATTAAACCTGTGTTAATAGAGCCAGTCCCTTCCCTTAATACATCTTGGTCTTTATTATCCGATTATTCACACTGCTCACAAAAAAATAGCAAACACAAATCCCCAACGATCACGTATCGAGACGTCAGCGCAGCACGTTCGTAATTTTGATAATATTGTGCGACAGATGTTCCGGCTGTATTTTTCAATCTTGTACGAGGCGATTTACGCTCACACTAGCTGGGGCTACGTGAAATGATGAGTTACAGAATGTATGAAAGACCCTTTTTGTAAGGATCGTTAGTAGAAAGTTTTGCATTGCAGGTTTTGGTTGGTTGATATAGTGTAATTGTATTTTGTGGTCATCATTAGTATAGTATATTGATTATAAAGTATTAATGTAATGTGTTACGAGTAGATGAATTGCTCATTGTTGGATATATGGAGGACAATAAGTAGATTGCAGTATTCAGAAAATCAGAATTCAGCTCCATTTCTCGTACAAGCAGTTTAAACGAAAAATATATAGTCAGAAATGTTTATAATTATTGTTTCCCGAAATACCTTGGAATGTAACGTATCTTCTTAGGTATTTCATAATTTACAATTCTACAAACTAATTAGCATTCTTACCTCAACAATCAAACAATAAAAAACTAAGTAATTGTAGCATTGAGATACAATCACAAAGATTCCAACCCCTTTGTGCGGATTGATGACCGAAGATGGGCTCGTCACAAAGCGATGCCAAGAAAAGCGATCCCGGTTGAAAACGTAGCGATCTATCAATTTGTTTAATTGGATTCCTTTCTTTGAGTTTTTATCTGTTTGCAAACTGATCGTATTGAGTTTATTTTTTGTGTAGAATGTATTTTTTGAATGCAAACAAATGTGGAAAGGAGGTTTTTAATTTTAATAGTATACCGTTCCGACAAGGTTCCGACGAAGGAAGGTAAGAAATGTATATTTCATAAATAATAGTCACACTTAGCACAATATTACACACTCATTCAAAATATTATATTGTGTTCAAATAATTAAAGCTCTACAAATCAAAATTACGAATTAAGTAGGTATTTAAATTTGCATATACGAGTAGGTTTTCGGGTTATATATAATTTAGGTTATCATCTTTAGATTTTCATACATGAACGTACTTTTATAACGACATTACATTTTCGTCCAATATTTTTTATTTATAAGTATAACATAAAGCAATTTAGTAGCTGTTTTATGTGATTGATAGCGCCTACAAATTGCTTCCCATTTGTGTTCCCATTATAGTAAAACTAGTTTCAGGAAATTGTTTCTGAATTGTAATTGTTATCTATTTATCAAGATTGATAAATCATTTGAAATTAATAAATTTTTATCTAGTTTAATCTTAAATAAATATTTATCTAGTTTCATGAACATCCGAATATTTACACAGTTCATTTAGAATTCGAAATTGTCACATTTAATATTTTTTTAGGGTTGAAATTGTTATTTTTATATCACTACATAGTATAAAACAAAGTCGCTTTCTCTGTCCCTATGTCCCTTTGTATGCTTAAATCTTTAAAACTACGCAACGGATTTTGATGCGGTTTTTTTTAATAATTAGAGTGATTCAAGAGGAAGGTTTTAGTATATAATTTATTAGGTTTTAGACAAAGCGGGCGAAGCCGCGGGCGGTAAGCTAGTTAATTAAATATTTAAATTAATGTGATTAACCCATTTCAAAATAACATAATAATTATAATAATACTTTATCGTGTTATTAAATTAATATGGTAGTAAACACTTAACTTTGCGCTTTAACACCTATATCATAAAACAAAAATAAGAGTTCTTTTCTAAAACAACAGTCGAGTAGACGCTTGATTCTCTAGAAACATTTGTTCAAGCATTTCTTTACACTTTGTAGTCTACTTCAGATTTTCCTTTGAATCTTTTCGTATTTTACTCCGGCTTTACTTTAACGCATATTATATTAAAGTAAATGCATTATATAATATTACAGTTATTACACTGTAAAATGCACTGATAATTTATTCACAACAATCAAAGCACCGAGTTGGAATATTAAATTTATTGAGAAAGCATAATATTCCGAGCACTTTGGCGCAATAAAGGGAATACATTAATAGTTGCATGAACTCGATGATGTGCATTCTATAGTATTAATTTTATAAAGAGCTTTATGTTAAAATTTTATTTTTAATGATAGTAGCTAAGAAACGATAAAAAAAACCCATGAATAGGCGACTTAAGTATGATAGTATGAATCTCTTGAATGAAAAATAATGATGGGATTGTATAGATAATTGAACGTTTAAATTTATTTTACAAACTAAACTATATCGAATAAGATATCAATCGTATTTGTTATTACAGGAAATTACCTGAGGATAAAAATGTATTAATTAAGTACATGATTAATTTTAATAGGAAAATCACATTAAGCAAAAGATACATTTTACTTATCGTGATTATAGTTTCCTTGTAAATGCTTCAAATTCTTCGAATTTCGTTGTATTGCTATTGAACTATCCCACGTCTATTTGAAAAGTAAGACTGCTAACAGATTGGGAGTTCTAGGAATTTTGTTAAAGTAATGAAGTTCCTGAATTGAACCGTTCCATTGACTCCGCTGGTGCGCTTGATTAAGTTCGTTTAAACTTTTATTAAGACTCCTCTGTACAGGTAAATGTCGGGAAGATTAAATGTACATCACTGTTGGTTTTTTAACACGTTATGTAGTTTACTTATTTAAATACTTCATTTCAAGCATACAATTGAAAAATAAACTGTCACGTTGGGATAGCTTATAATATGTTATCACTAAATAGCTTTAAATATAACGCCACTACATGCTGGAACAACTTGCCACCACCGTTACGGAACCTACGAACACTATATACTTTTAAATCTAAATTTAAAAGTATATTATTAGCTCACCAAATCCAGTTTTAGTGGTAAATTAAATTAAATTTACGTGAAAATTGTCCTGAAATATTTATTATTTATGTATTTATTATGTATTTATATTCGTCGTTAGTCGCGGTGTATCGTCGTACCTATCTATAAGTTTATTATATCTCATTTATTTTATTCTTTTGTGTGTATTTATGTATATATGTAAACCTAAGTTACTCCTTTCGTCCCAACTCGAAGCCTTCATAATAAAGGGGGGCACTGAAAAACAGCGCTGCCAATGTTCCTGAACGTTGCAGCATATGCTGAGCTGTCTCCTTTTTGTCAGGATCGTATGACACACCTTAATAAAAAATACTGATTATCAATTTTATTTTCTCTATGTGCTTTTTTATTGTTGCTATTTTCTTGTTGTGGTGCTTTCTTATTTATCTTTTACGGTTCTTTATGTTTTATGTGTGTGTGCGTGTGTGTTGTGCTGTCCTTGATAAATAAATGTTTCTTTCTTTCTTTCTTTCTTTCAAATACACGTTCATATTACATTGTTGTTAAAACTCACTGCGGTTACTATACACTTTAAAGGTAATTCTCTCAATAACTATAATAATTAATACTGAATGTTCGACGATACGCCGACAAAGTCATAGACGTTCTAATCCCAAATCTATAAGTACATTCACCTGAATAATTGAAATCATCATCGCGCTTAGATCAATACAGCATTACACACAAATTAAACCGAAGCTCATTATTAGTATCCCGATATCAGACAATGGAGAGTGTAGCAAAATTGAGCTATTCAAACAATTTGGCGGTCGTTAATTGCAATCAGAGATGAACAAGTAATTTGTCCGTCTGTACAGGCCATTAGAGGTGGATAATGACGCGACTGATTAGTACGTAAAGGGATAGCTAGGCAAATTTGACTAGATCATTTGGTACTTAATATCACCAAATACAACGATTGCAAATAGAACTTTCTCGACTTCTCTTGTTGGATAAATACCGCATACAAGTACATAATACCTACCATTATTTCTTTACTCAAACATTCCTTCTTTTTTACATTATGTTAGAGCTGGCGTGCCACTATTTGTCAACGATCTTCTGTGGAGTTCTATTACCTTCCCCGTTACGAATTGGCCGAATTTATGCCGAAGCGTGCTCTACTTCCACATTCAATTGTTGCTATAATTTTCTATGTTATAATATTAATCGCAAAAAAATACTTTATCAACTAGGTAAAGACCTAGAAGTGATAATCTGTAAATGCTGAACCATATTCATGAATAGCATATTGAGATTTGAGATTCATCAAATTTAATTCAAAAGATATGAGAATGAAGTTACATAGAGATAGGATAAGGGATACCAACAAGATCAAGGTGAACTCAATACAAATCCATCGCGGTTGAACTGAATTTATGCCTCAGATAGTTTACTTTAAACCATTCTGGTTTTCCGGGCTCAGCGTTTTTTCGGTCGTAAACTTCGCTGATTCAATTACACGAACACAAAACCATTGTTGGTAAACCTTTTGATGTTGAATACCTGTATTGACATCGGATGGCCCGCGGCGCTCGTTCTGTTGTGCATTTTGTAAACGCTTTTGTATTTAAATTCTGTATCGTTTAATTTGTAATTAGCATTGTTTAATACGTTTTACGGTTTAGTATTATGGGTTGATAAGTTGCAATATAAGTTTAATTAAGAAACACAAAATATTTTTTTAACCACCTTTGACCTTAAGTGTATGAAGTTTAAGACATTGTCGTATTAGTTTGAATATAATTAATTTTTGAGTGCGTACAATATCCATCAAAAATATAATAAATGTTCACGTTCTGATTTGCAGATTCTGTAGAAATTTGTAACCTGCAATCCTCAGTCCTCTTATATTATAATATCTTCTTGGCCTGCAATCTGCCTTGTTAGGCATTGAGGTGGTTGTTAAGAATTTCATTACTGGCATGCATAGTAAACGCCCAGTAGCATATCCATATAAATTATCTGGTTAGATCAGGGTCTACGATTGTACATTTTTGCGATTGCAATATTTGTTTTGTATTTTAAATTGAATTTTATTTAAAATATTTATTTAATACAAAAAAACATATGATAAGTTATATCAAACGATATTCGTTTAAATGATTCTACTATAATTTGTTGGATAAAAGTGGGTATGTTCAATGCTCATGCTCCACTGTTATGTTAAACTGATCTAATTAGCTGTCATTACGACTGGTTCAATAATTTCATATCGTGTTTAATGTCTAAACAATCGAGCTGTCGGTAACATCAACATTTGGTATTTTGTTAATTTCGCACAAAGAGAAACAGCGCGTTTTGAAACAGAATTCGACCGCGAGCAAATGGACTGAACGTTCAAAAACCACAATAGTGTATGTTTCCGCTAAATGAGTATTTCAGTATGAAGAGAACTCGCAGAAATTGTTATAGTTATAGCAATTTACTAAACGGATTCCATATAGTGCGTTACCTACTGAATGTTTCGCTTTGAAATTTCCGAGCGAAAAATACGCATGAGTACCTGCACGAGCGGTTTATTCGTTTTCATTTAATCATAACTGATTTTACAACAATTGAGATAGAATTAATTAAAATGAATTGTGAAAAAAATTAAGAACGATGGATGGATTTGACAACAATAGTTTGTTAGAAGAATTGTTTTAAAAAATATAATAGATAAATAATAATTATAGTTAGATGTAGAGCTGCATAACATTGAACATAAGTTTATACTTATATGTAAACTACAGCAATCGCTACAAACACGAATATTAATTACTAGCTGCGCTCCGCGGTTTCACCCGCGTGGCTCCGCTTCTGTTGGTCTTAGCGTGATGATATACAGGGTGTCCCACTGTTGGTATACTAAGCTCAAAGGAGGTTATAGTTTTGCATACGCTAAGTTCATAAAAAATACTTATAAAATTTCAGACGCATTTTTTTTTCAAATAGATGAATTCTTAAAACTCTATGTGTACACCCCTAACAAGCAACCCGCCCAACTTTGCCACCAGCACGTGAGCTATCGTTTAAGATTATGTTTTCATAGACAAAATGCTCACATTAGCGAAGCGTTATATGCCGGCTGCGCGAAGCTAGAGACGAAAACATGGATTTTCAGGAAAAATTTACCAAAAAATTTTTGACGTTATTTTGTTGTTTAAGTATTTTTACGTGAACAGTGTATGCAAAACTATAAGTCCCTTCGCGCTTAGTATACCAATAGTGGGACACCCTGTATAGCCTATAGCCTTCCTCGATAAATGGGCTATCCAACACCGAAAGAATATTTCAAATCGGACCAGTAGTTCTTAAGATTAGCGCGTTCAAACAAACAAACAAACTCTTCAGCTTTATAATATTAGATTAGATAAAGACTACAAGCCTATGAACCATGTCATAATTAGACTAAAAAGTATTTCATGCAGTTTTATGTATCAAGCTTACACGAATACATAAAGAAATTATGAACAACTTTTCGAAATTCTAAACAAGATAACTAGGCTGCTTAGATAAAATTCTTTAGTTAATTTTTGTATAAGGATTTTAATTTATAGAGCTTAGCTTTCCAAAGTTAAAACACTCCGGCGGGGTCTATCTAACAGTACGCTGAGCCACAAACTTGTATTCCATTTTACTTTGTTTATTTAGCTCGAGGCTTCGAATCTTTTGCTGCAACTTTACAGGACTAACTTCTTTGCGGGTAATTTGAGAAAGATCTAAGACATAACTAACAAACAAGATTACATTGTTCAATGTTCATTTTCATTTTCTTGCTCATTTTTATATTGAATTTGCGAGTGTTGTGGAGATTTTCATTTTTTTGGCAGCTTTTATTTGAGAAGAAATTCTTAGAGACTTTTGGATCACACATAACTTTCTTTTAATCTGTTTGCTTCTTTGTTTAATTTCCTAGTTTTTATTTAAATACAGATCAGAAATGTATCCAATTCACAATCAACACATTTTCAAGAGCGAGTGTAAAATAGTATATTGAACTCATTCGCCAGTAACTTCTCTATTCAAGTTTGACCTAATTCGACGATTACTCCATTTAATGATTTAGAAATCTCCAAGTTGCAAATGGCTATTATTATCCGCTAACAAACTGACAAAGGGTTAGGTCTGCGCGTGATGTATGAATAGAATGCCCTCTCATTGTCCACTGTAAATAACTCAGAGGATTCGTATTGTTACTGCGAACACTCCCTTGCCATATCAACACAGAGATTGTCCAGGAAGAAATATTTTATTATGGCAACTCTTGTCTCACTTTTTTAGGCATACGTTTCTGACAGGAATTAATCATCGTGTGTTAAAGAAGTAATAAATGAAGGGATTAGAATGCCTCTTTCACGTATTGTGAATAGCGTACAGAAATAATTAGTAATGGATTCTTTTTTTTCGTGAACGAAATAATGTTCGTACTATTTTAGCAAATGTCAATTCAGAATCTGGTTTTATCGTGATGTACCTATCGGATTCTCAAAAGGTTTTCCCTATAATATAATATTCATATCATAGGAAATGACAAAATGTGAAATCTATCCAATCCCCAGCTTGACTTTGCTTACTTGCTGTATGCTTCAATTCATTTTTCGAGCATAAATTAGAAAATAATTCAAATGACACTAACTATCGCTCCTTAAAGACAAAAGCGCCAATAAAAAACGGATATAATAAAATATATTGTATAAGGAAAACAATATATAAGAGGATTACTCACTATCGCAACTTCCAATTGGATGAAGCTTATTCTTTGAGGGGATCGGAGTTTACGCTCCATGTAACAAAATATTGTCTCCTTCCGATATTATCGAGAAACCTCCAAATTATTCCAGTACTTGACCGCTGTAATGGCCATTTGCTTCATAGAAAGCTTAGTGGAGAACGTATTTAGTGTCTTTTTTTATAAATTTACCTTATTGGGTATGGGGATACCACATGAATTATTATATTATGTATATCTATATCTGTTTCGAAGGGTTTATATTTATAGATAGATTTGTGTGATGCTCTGTATTATGCGAAATCGCTATTTTATCGCGAATCGAGCGTTCTTTTGTATAGATATTAAATGTTTATGCATTATTTATTTATTTTTATAACACATACTTAATTTACACTCCCATTTTCATGAAATAGCAAAAAAATAAGAAAATCTAAACGCAGCCGGTCCTTATTAAAAGTGAGTACAACATAATTAAGTTAAATAAGTATCTAAGGAGCATCAATCAAGAGACTAAAGAGACTCCAAATCTGGCAATACAAAGTACTTCAGTTTTACCTACAAACAAATAAATCCCTCCAAGCTTATCCACTCCTTCCTGAATGGTTCGATATCTTATTACTGTATTAAAAATGTCAAGCTTAGCCGGAATGGGGGCAATGTTGAAGGATCGCCGATCGTCAACCTTGCAAAAGAGAATACCAATAATATGACTGTGGTGTAAGTTACACGCAACAAGTACATACATAGATGAATACAAATTTGATAGTGAAAAATATAATTCGCAGTGACAACAAAGGTTTTGGTCTTTTTTTAAACTCATTTATCCATTTGATATTTTTATCACTTTTGGTTGTTCAGCACATATTATTATATTTATAAAATATACAAAATGATTCTGATTTATATATTTATTGTAGTACTCATTCTAAATTAAAGGTACTTATGTAAAAAAAAAAACAATAGAAAACCATATGGGTACCCTAAAAGAAACACTTAAAGTGTAGGTACAAGAATTTTGTTACCAATATAGCCTTACAAAGAATACGCCTACAAAATTCCCGAAATAATATTAAATTCAATATTAGCCTTTTATAACTTAAACCACAAGCGAACAAAAACCTCTTGAATGATGCGGATTCGGGTCACGAGATCCGGCGATGGGCCGTGTCCAATAGATAGCTCATCCCGGATCAATTGGAGGTGTCTATAATGGAGGTTTTACACGTGATTTTCTAAACATTTAGTGCTTGAACACGTTGACTCGCGGGCGCGGTGGCGGGCGCGGTCACGAAATATCAAACATATGACGTGATTTCCAAGTGTTCATGTTCAAAACGCACGTGCGGTCTAAGTAGCGAGCTAACTAGCGACGGGCGCGGGCGGCGCGCTTGCGGCAATTTCAAACGCCCGAGACGTTTGTGTGTGTTCATGTCGAACTAGCGGCGGCGCGCGCGATTCACTCGCGACGTCAGGTAAGTTCAACCAGTTTGAACTTTTTTTTTTATTATTATTTATTGAAATTATTATTACAAATTATTACAATAACTTAAGTCTAAGTCCCACAAAACTGCACATGCAGTTTGTCTGTGGGATCAAGCCTCTTATATATCTATCTATAACTAAATAATAAATATATTATATGTCGCTAGAAACGATAGCACGTTTTTATCATGTCGTTCAATACAGAAGAGTTTATTAGTGCTGTTCAGGCTAGAACTCCTATTTGGCAAAGTAAACACATCATCTCATCCTGGTATATCTACAAAATCTTGAAGGATGTTCTCTCAAATTACCATATAAAGTATGAAATTCCCCATACCGTTCTCTTTCTTTATTAATTTCGTGCACACCAATTCTAATTTCTAGCATCTCCCACTTTAGGTATGCATTTTCTGTTAAAAATAAAAGATCGTGGTCCATATTTGCGACCTCTGACAATACGTCACACTCGCGCGAACGCCTGGCGGTTAATGTGAACACGAGATCGCAACGTTTTCCGCGCCCGCACCCGCTCCCGCGCCCGCGTGTACCTACGTGAACGAGCACTAACGCATACAATAGTGAAGGGCATTAGTTTAAAAGATACCTGGATAATAAATAAATAAATAATATAAAAAAAAAACACTTTATTGCATAACGCACAGATACAATTTACATACACAAAAAAAGAAGAAATTAACACTGTACAATATGTACAGTGTTAATCGCTTCAAAGCGATAAGGCCGCCAATATGGCGGCCTTATCGCTTTGAAGCGATTTCTTCCATGCAACCTTGGTATATAGGAAAATTAAAAGATTTAAAAGGTAGATAGTGCATATTATATACAAGATAATGTAATCTTGAATGTTTAAATTGTTAACTATATTCGAAATATGAAGTCACCGGCTCCACCGGTAGACGTTCTTGTTTGTAATTCTTTCATCAAAATTTTTAAAATCCATTATTTCTTCTAAATCATGCATCTAACGCGACTTTGCTATTTTCTCTTTCTCAATATCGGTATATACTAACCATATCGGTGATTTTATATGAATTTATTTTACTACTGCTGATACTCACTGAAACCTTTAATTGCCGAGTGAAAAGGGAACAAAAAACGAGTGCAGCTCTACAAGACTGAATATCATAACATTTTTTACATATCATGGATACTTCAGCTAGCAGCCCCTTTTTAATATCTCCCAAAACAATGTATTCAGCGTTACATCTTTAAAACATTAAACATCAGGCAGTTTCGCCGCGTCACGCTCAAACACCGCTTAAATGACGTTTATGTAACACCGCAGATTTCTCGGCTTTATTTTTTCAGGCGCAGGTGATGGATTACACTGTTTTCTTGTAATTTCCGCACACTAATTGCCCTGGGCATCCGTCACGAGATAATGTACACAAAAAAGTAACGCTGCACCGCCCAGAGGATTTATCAGGTTTCGGAAACGAACACGAAGGATTATGCTGAGAAAATATTTACGTTTCATCATAATGTGTGTTCGGGCGATGTAAAGGTGCTTTTTAATTATTACCAACTTTGATTACGAGTTGAATTCTTTTTTGTGTTTATATTTGCTGTAAGCTTTCTCAAAGGTAGGCTTCTGTTATACTTTGTAACTGTCGACATGATATGCGTTTTTACGCTGTGTACACAGAAAGTGTAACAAGTAGAAGAAAGGACAATTATTATTATTAATAAAACCCATAAAATATAATTTTGTGTCTCCATCTGTGTCTATATGTCTTCAATTATTATAATCTTTGACTTCATAAGCAATAGCTATCCCACTCAATTAAGTAATTTCCGCATCTTCACATACGTTATTATTTATTTCAAATATAATAAATGTCAATCGTGAGCGATATCTTTGATCAGGCTCAATATTAAAAGATAACATCTCGACTCCGTAAGAAAATATTTGATTGGTTTCGTCGCTTCCCGGTTACGAATTTTCATTATTGCTCATTTCTTATTACCGATTTCGTCCAATCATTGTTCATACAGAGTCTAATAATCTATATTAAGAATGATTATTTGGTAAATATGTTATAAATTATGGCCTATCTATATCTACATTTAATTATTTTGCTTAGTTTAATGTAAGTATGTTGTTTTTTTACGATATAACTAGCTTCTGTTCTAAAAAGAAAATATTAAATTTTGTTCACTACTTATATTTATTTCAAGTGAAAATGTATAAAGAGTCTGTAATAATTTCACAGTTTGATACCAAATATTAACAAAGCATATAAACTCTCTGAAAATCCTTAACACAATTCATTATTCAAATGTTACTCTTTAAAGTCAGCAACACAATGCTCGTCTTAAAGCCCGCAACAAAAGCTGTCATTATTTTTGAACGAAATGTAGGGATATCACATTCTCATTACGATACACAATCGCGTATTCATTATACACATTATATTATAGATCACGTTTCTATGGAAATCATCTTAACATAATGATCTCTTTTGAAGTTTCTACGTTGAATATCAAGCAGACTACAGGCGGCATTGAATTGATTTCAGCTCTTTTATTTGCATTAAACAGGGGAAAGGCGGATGTCTTCAGGGTCCTTATCGCATCACCTGTATGTTAACAGCTTCTGAAATGAAAAACAGTTTTATGGTAGAAGGGTTGGATGATGAAATGTATAGGTAAAACAGTTGCTAACTGCTTCCAACATTACGTTTTTCATTGGAAGTTGGAATAATATTTCTACTTATATTACACAATTTGGTTTACCTGTCTGAAATTTGATGGATGCACGGGAAAGTTCAAATGGCGACAAGGTTAAACTTTTGATTTATTTATTTGCCTATAGAATATATGTTTGTTTACTTTTGTTCCTATAAAGACTAGTATTTCAACGGGTAATTAGTATTTCTCATCAACCGTTCCCTCAGCGTTAACATAATTATAGTCTCATTCATGTCAAAGATGTGTAAATTTTGTAGATGTGTCAATTTTATAATGGTATAAAGTAATAAAACAAATAAAACTCGTCAAATCAATGAAACGTAATATAATTCATCATTAGACGGTTGCTCGTACAAAGTTTGATACACCGGTTACTGAGTTTAGTGGGTGGGCTTTAAATATGAATATATATTGGAAAACTTTAGGGTTGCTCAAATCCACTTGAAACTTTAAAATTATTAACACGATCACCGCACAGTTTCTAGCTTTGGTTCGAATGTATGTGTTTGAAATTAAATGCTTTTATTGTGTACGTTTAACAGGTGTTTCACATCGGAAGTTATCTATGAATTTTGTAATATAGAAATTACTGTTGGTGATAAATCTGCCTTTGGATTTTTCTCAATAATTTGTCTTCATTTGTTTATTCAAATTACACTCTATAGTGAAGCATTAATAATAAGTATTCTTTACGAAGTTGGATGAATAGAATTTACATGAAATTTGGTAAAGGATAGATTACATTCTGGATTAGGTCACATAACATGACATAGGTCTCTTTTACCCGAGTGACACGCAGTAAACCTTCAATAAACCCACGCTAGTTATATAAAATGTGTATATCTTAAAATTATGTCTGGAAAAATGTAATATATTCCTACAGACGTTACGGTTTTACCTTCAAATATTCAAAGTCCTTTTTATAAGATAAATCCTAACCCACGATAGTCTGATCACGTGTGAGTACACGAGACGAAGAGACGTGGGCTTGCTTTATTTGACTCCCCCAATCAGTCCCGAGCTGCAAAGACAAAGCGTTTTTGTGATTCCACCGTATTACCGACTTGAATTTTTTTCTCGTTTTATATCTGAACCACCTGATACCTGATAGGAATTGGGAATCGCATATCGAAAACAAAATACTGTGTAGATCTTTAACGAAACCCCAGAGAAATCCTACGATCCATCTTTTAGATACATTTTGATTTGTATACAATTAATTCGCTTGCTCAATTTTACATTTTATTTCGTTGGAATTAAGGTTTTCTCATGATTTATTTTAAGGACATGTTTTATGTGCGTTGCAAAAGCTATTTTAATTGTAAATTGTCGCATTGCGGTACTCACCACGGAACCATTAAATTTGTATTAATTAATTAACGAAATAATTGAAGTGTGAGGTTTATTTTTGCTGATATATTTTATGTTCATTTCGGGCATGGACAAACAAAATTAAAATATAAACTATGTCATTGAGATTTTATTATTTTTTTATGTGATCACATTTTTATCAGGACCTGTTGAATCAATTACAATTAATTGAGAAATTCCAACAATGAGTTCCAAGATTGAGTTTTGTTTGTTGGAATCTTTTTTTTTCTGGTCTGGTCAATCAACTAAAATCAGCAATTAGTGAATTACTCACGATATTTTAATTAACAAAAAATAAAATTTTTCGTCTGTAACAATGAATTGTATTTAAGGTGTTGATGCTTACAAAAATATCTAACAATTTATTATGTCCTCTTTTAATTTTTATAATGGACGTTCATTTAATCTCAGGAAGACGTTTAACGATCGATGTTTATTTTTAGATGGTTAATAATAAAAATAGCGCTTACAATAGACAAATGCTCAATTTTCTTTGTGTTCAGAAAGAATTCACAATCACTTACGTTATTGAAAAGAATGTATTCATTGAGTGGAAAATGTGAACAACACTTTTTAATATTTTGTTTTATGAGCGTCGAAGCATATAAAATTATAGGAACTTGTATTCCTATGTATTATTTCATAAGAATTTAATTATTAATTTTTATTTTTTTACTGATAAGAGTGCGGATGAAATCTATCTGGATACTATTACTAATATTATAAAGCCGAAGAGTTTGTTTTAACTGGATAATCTTAGGAACTACTAGTCCGATTTCAAAATTCTTTCGGTGTAGATAGCCCATTTTATCGAGGGAGGCTATAGGGCATAGGCTATATAATATCATCACGCTAAGTCTATCACACAGCAATTTTTTTATAATTACTGTTGTTTCCAATTACAATTAACCACTTATAACAAAACATATTCTAGTTTTATTTCTAACTATTTACTAGATAGTGATAAATTAAACTAAAGATTTTCAGACTGCTATTAGAAGGGAGACTTATTTTATAAGTTTTTGTTTTTATTATTTCTCACTACGTTCTTTATTAGTTTACTCAGACAGAAAGGAGGTTATATATCAAGTTTATTGCAATAACTGGGTCAGTTTTCCGCAATATATTTTCTTTAAGATCATTCATCATTCCTTCTGACACCTTGTTTCTAATACCATTTTTTACGTTCGCAGTCTTATTAATAGTAATTTATTGTTTATTTATAGAAATATGTTGATAAACAGCGCTCTCTTTATTCACAGAATTTTTAGAGACGTGTTTTAATCCAGCCAGCAGGGGTTGCAGAACAATGAAACAATTTTATAATTGGTTTATAGTACTTTTATTTGTGGCATCTTTTATTTTATCAGCTTTTTCTTCTACATTTGATCCTTTTAAGAAAATAAGTATTTTAATATTATGTTAAGGCCTTAATACGGGCTAGCGACCTTGCTAGGTGATTTACAAGGCGGGATCGGGGGACCGGAGCGAATCTACCGTAGTAAAAGTACGTATAAAAATTATTAAAAAGATATTTAGATATGGAATCAAAATTTAAAACAACCATGCCCTGTGTTTCAATTTCATAAACACACTGTAAAAACACTACAATAATTGACGTTATATTGACTTAGCGTTTTGGTTTAAAGTCCAAAAATCGACCTCAGTTCATGATTTTTTTCCAAAAAACCTGATTGTAAAATAAACAAATTAAAACAACAATGCCCTTTATCATATTCGAAACTTTAATATACATTTTTTTTAGATATGTACATTAAGAATCTAAGAAGAAAAACGGTTATAACTAGAGTTAATTTTCGGTATTAAAAGGGAATTCTACCCGATTCAGGCCTTAAATACAATCGCGGTCATCATAACGTAAAAAGTAGAAGTAGCTAAAAGGCGTCCAGTGTATTGACTTCACATTAAACATAAAAGTAGTCCAGAAATGGGACCAAGCTTGACATAATAAGTGCAAATTAAAAGTTATTATTGGTACAATCATGTACGAAAACCGATTTCAGCGAGCCCGTAATAGGATTACGAGATTTTATTACTTGCAGCAGAAATATCGTTAGGAAGGCAATTTTGGCTTCAGATATTGGCTATTAGCGCACGAGGTAATGTCTCTCCGATATTCATGTGCGATCTAAACTTGAACGTGTTTGTGGTTAATCCTATGTACAGTTCAAAGGCTTTAATATGGTAATGTAATACGGTAATGAGCAGACATTAAGCTCGACATTGTTTAATACTTGGTAAATAGTTGCGATACACGGCGGTAAATGACACTGATTAGCGGTTTGATGCTTATCAACACTGCCAAATGGTGCTTTTTGAAACTGCTAATAGAAAAGGATAACAATATATTAATGAAGAATTAAAAACTTCAAATGAATTAGACGGAATACCTATATTTTTCGTTTGAATTGTCGTGACATATATTAAACGTGTAAGTATATTTGTGTGTAATTTTTTTAACAAAAAATATAATTAGTATGCGATCTTGGTATTCAATAAATTTAAGTGATTCCTATTTAGGTAGAACAGGTAATGTCAATATGGTTCTTTTAACCAAATAAATAGTTAATACATTTTTAATGCACCAGCTAGAAAATTAAACGACGGTATTGATTACAAGGAAAGAGGTCAGGACTGAAACTCGTAACCTTCTTAATTAAGGATCGCACGTGATCAGATCACTAACAAGCTTGTTGTCTGACTGTGAGCAATGTAATGCTCTTGTATTTGCTTGGCTACTGTTCATTTTGGATGTAATAAAATGTTTAGGTGTAATTTGAACTGTATCGGGATTGGAATCAAATGAATAGGCACGTGAAATATTCAGAAAGGTAAGCTAAATTTGCAGTATAGGCTGTTGTATCTTTATCTAGTAGATATAGATTTTATCAAACCTTCAAAGGATGGACCTGATTTTGCGATATATATTTCAACTTGATGACTCTACGCGTTTTTGAGAAAACGGAGTCTTGATAGACATACAGGTAGAAAATAAAGTGATTTTTTAAATTCCTAAAAAAAGTAAGATACTGCTTCAAATCTTGTTATTATAACAAGTGGAGTTATAACTGCGTTAAAAACAACCGACTTCAAACTTGCACGTTTGCAACATTTACAAATACAGACAAAAATGCTCATAAAATAAAAACTACTGGGCCTATCCGAATAAAATTTTTATGGGACCAATTCGACACCATCCCGCAACGAACAAAAAAAGAATCACGTAAATCGGTTCAGAAACCTCGGAGTAATCGGTGTACATACATAAAAAAAAACATACCGGCCGAATTGATAACCTCCTCCTTTTTTTGAAGTCGGTTAATAAAATTAATTTATGTTTTCCACGACCTGATCCTTTATGAATATGGGATTTTGCTACTCAATATTTTGTACGAAAAAATCTATTTTTCTAACAAAACTATACATAACAATAATTATAAGAATACATTTTTTGAAAGATGCAATTCTACCAGCTAATCAGATATCCTGTGTTAGTTTCATATGAAATAATGCTTTGCTTAGTCATTAATTTCGTGGCAGTAAATCATCCTATTTTATTTATACCTGATTTCAATGATGAATCTGGCATTATCAATTAAATGCGATTGAATAAATGGCTCGACAAATTAGATAGCTGGCACATGAAAAACGTTATCAATTAAAGCCTGCAGATTCTAATGGGATGTAAATAACAGCGCTATTCGAGGCAATTAGTCATGTGTACAGAAATCTGTCGACATTCCATCGGGAGGTATATTAATTTGGATTTCGCTGTAGTGTTTTATGCGAAAGTTTTGGTCCCCGTCCAATAATTACGGCGCGTAGGGCTTTACGGCCGCCATGTAGCCTCGTAATTGCTGTGTGAATTTTCAGGGCGATACCTCTGTCCAATCAGTTATGGTAATGAAGTGGACGTATCAATGCTACTTGTGTTTACAGACCGCAAACATTGCTGTATTTTTGTACCAATAATGTTTAGTAAGTACATGGTGTATAGCTAACATCAATCGGGATATATTCCAGGTGACCTTTTTATGTCTGAAATCCTCGCAACAGATAACAAAAGAATTATGTTCCTTTGTCACTCTATCTTTTCTCAGTTATATCATATCGTGAAAATGTCACACAGAACTACTACATCAACAATAACACAAAATTATATCGAGTCGGCTTATGCTTGTTCAACTAATTTATCCGGAAGTCGGGCTAATGAACACATCACGTCACGTCAGAGTTGACTACCTTACAAACATTTATTTGGTCCCAAGGGAGCCTTTGCACATAACGTTACTAAAGTTATCACACGATTCGCTGGGCTCCCGTTAATGAAATTAACCCCCATTTGCCTCGGGTAAGCGGTAATGAGATGTTTCCACTGTTACTACACACGTATTAGCTGAGGAACCAACTCTTGACGTATTACGGGAATGAGAACAATAATGAAGCTTGAATGAAGCCTTTGTACTGTTGTTGCGCGCTTTGATGTTTTTATTAGACATCGGCGTATTGTTTGTGAGACGTGATGACGTAGCACACCTATGGGTAAACAAATTACCTAACAAAGTTGATTTCATTATTAAGTTTCGTAGCTTTAAGAATTAATAAACTTTATTTTTCATTCTCATGCTATAGGTACTCTACTCTACATATCCAAAAATAATTATTTTATTAGGTACGTGTAGATACGTCATATTTTCTACGTAAACTATATTTATTTATCTACCGATAAAATATAATATTATAATACGTAATTTCTGCACAATTTATTCTTTATATCGTGAAATATTAACTTAAATTATTAAATATAAAAGTTCTAACAATTCAAATGGGATATCGCATATAGCAGGTGCATTTACCAAATATCAACTTGAAGCGGGGCTTTGTCCATATTTGATTTACTTCTCTGACGGTTCATGCTGGCTTTGTGGCTATTCTCATATTTGGCAACACTGGGAACACAATGCAAACTAAACTGATTCAAAGTTAAAATGGTAAAGAGTTGTATAGAAAACCGACTTTTTAAAAATATTTTTTCTTCGTGTTCATATTCTCATACTAATATCATTAGTATAAGTTACATTCCAGAATAAAATAACCTCTATAGTAACAGGAAAGTAACACTATGAATAGAGAACATTAACCTCTCTTACAATGAATCAGAACAATTTCTAGGAAGGCTCAAGCATGTTTCATTAAAAGTTTCAAAACATATCCAATACGAATTGTGTGTAGCGGGCTTCATTTATTACATAGGGTTAAACAAATTTCAGATTCCACCAGAATAGTCAGACAGAACCAAGAGCTGTGTCCAGGTCTGTTCTGAAATCTGAAATATACAACAACAAAACAGACTACATTTTATGAAGTCAGCTTTATTGTGTCTTAAAATGTTTGTTGGATACACATAATAACCTGAACAACAATATTCCAATTCAATTTTATACAACTTCCGTCGTTAGTTCGTTGGGAAAAGTTTTGTAACAATCCTTAAGTAATATTAACGGTGTAGACTGTAGCCAATGTTCAAAGAATCTAACGTGGGATGTCTGTTTAAGCGTAATTAAATGAAAACATAAAGGAGAATTAGCTAATATCAGTGAAACGGAAGTGATGCCCTTTGAGTAAAGATAATAACATTTCAAGTACAGATCTCGACAGGTTGGACAGGATTTGGCAGAAAAGGAGCTATTGCCAAACCATGCGATATAATTACCGTAGTCAAGGTTTAAGTGAAACTGACGTACTTTGTTAAAGCGTAAGAAATCGTGATGCACACAAAAGCACCTGTACTGCACTTTGTTAAAAATATAAAAAAAAAACATTGCTGTGTGTGATACAAAATGAATATTTAAATATACGTTTTGTTCATAAAATCTGAAATATTTTATTCCGTTTTTCGTTTCGTTTATTATTTATCTGTATAAAATTCAAATAAGAGACACTACAAACATTTGCGTTCACAAATATTTGTTATTACAGTTTCTAATGTTTTTATTTTATATATCGAATGATTTAGATAATAACATCAAAGGGTTTGGTGGTCATGCCGCGAGCTACACGGTCCTTTGTTCCGAGACTGGATATCTCATGTCATAATATCTTATCATACTGAGGAACCTGTGTTACTTGTCTCTGACTGGTTACTGTAGAAAAGAATCATTTCTAACGTAGAAAGAATAAGACTAAAGGGAGCGATTAAGTGGTGATAAAACGTACGTGTTATGATTTGAAATTATTACTTTACAAGTATCCACATACAAAATAACATGTTTTATTTCTAGATGATTTTTAAAGAAAATATTATAATAATACTATAGTAAAAAAAATCAGTGGAACGTTTTTTTTGGATTACGATTGTAGGGCATTGACATTGGGCAGGGCCAGTAGGGACCTGACGATCTAAAACTTAGTAAGGGCAAAAAAATTGATATCCTTATAACGTCAGATAGACATCTAAAAACACATTTCATTTACTAAAATTCTCTTTAATCAGAGCTCCGCTGTTTACCTTCAATATTTCACAGCGAATGCAAATAAAAAATCGCATCGAAGTTCCTCCATGCACGTAATGCAAGCTGGAGCAAAACAACTCCCAATTACACAGGAACATAAAACACTGGTTGGACATAGGTATGGTATTCGCATGTGGCCGATAAATCATCGTGTGGTTTGGTAACCAGTTTCAATTTAACTTTCAGTCGACGTGACGTCATAGCGAGAAGTTTGTACGCGAAAATGGGGATTATAATTAATTGCAGTTATTATTTAGCTGTCACATTTTCTGGTGCATTATTTACGGTGGTATTTAACACAATTGCAGGAGTAAACGGGAGTTCGAATTTGTTATGGATAGTAAAAAAGGTAAAAGTAATTTGAAAATAAAGCAAAATTGAATAAAAATCACAAACTACGTTGTCTTTTGTGTTCCTCGTTCATAAACGATACTTATAATTTATTTTTTAATAAACTTGATTAAAATAATAAATGTTAATGAAATAAAATTAACCGCTTCTAAATGCATCGGCTCTATATTATAAGGGTAGACTAGACTTTATTTAACCTCACTTTCGCAACTATCAATAGTCACACAACTTAACAGACCCTGTACCTGTAAAACATCGCGGTACAAAGAGATTTATGGCTAACAAATTCGGCTAGTGCACGCAGGTAAACAATGGCTAAAAGCCGAAAGCCACATCAGAATTAAGCCCATTACATCGGGACCGCAACAATCGGCCGACGTCCGGTATAATGCAGTCCACTACCCACTATGTATAAATGTATTATATGTATAATTGGAGGCATTCCGTCTAGCCGATGGTTTTGTAATTCGTAGCAAATGTAACCTGCTCTTGAATGGAGGCCAACTATTCGGTCCTTGGCCTGGAATTATGGATATTGTTAAACTTCCCATTGTGTGAGCTTTATTAGGTACTAGCGGTCCGCCCCAGCTTCGCCCGTGGTACATATTTACGTTTTCTCTACATAAGAACCATC